>DF366077.1:1839-19381 GCA_000787875.1 Solanum virginianum
TAGGGAGAGAGCCAATTTGTCTCTCCTTTCTCAAATTTGTGTCTTTTTCAAAAGGGGGTTTCTTGTTTTTCCTCAATGGCAAAACAAAGAGATGAAAGGGGTGAGAGGGGGGAGTTTTTGGGTGGGGTTATAGAAGGGATGCCTTTATTTGCTAAAGAACTTATAGCTGGTGGTGTAGCTGGTGGTTTTGCTAAGTCTGCAGTTGCCCCTCTTGAACGTATCAAGATCTTGTTTCAGGTATTGTTGAGTTTCTAGTTCAATTTTGCTTCATGGGGTTGAAAGTTTTGAACTTTTTTTTTGTTTTGGGGTGAGTTTTTTATTGGTCTTTTGGTGGAATTTGATGTTAAATGAGACAATTTGATCTTGGAGGATGATCAACAATTGAATGGAGCTAATTGCATTTTTCTCAAAATGTGATCTTTGGTGATGTTCTTGAGAAGTATGATCTTTGTTGATGTGCTTGAGAAGTCTTTGGCTTATAACTCCTGTTGTTTTTGTTTTTCGAGCTGTTTTGTAATGGTTTTACTTCTGAGAGTCTATCGGAAGGTCCATGTGTACTTTACCCTCCCTAGTCCTCACTTGTTGGATTATACTGACTATGTTATTGTTGTTTTTGCATTGATCGTGGAGGATGATTAACATTTGAATGAAATATGCACACTTTACCCTCCCTAAACCCCACTTGTGGGACTACACTGGCTATGTTATTGTTGTTTTAGCATTGATCATGGAGGATGATTAACATTTGAATGAAATATGCACACTTTAGCCTCCCTAGACCGACCCCGCTTGTGGGATTACACTGGCTATGTTATTGTTGTTTTTGCATTGCTCGGGGAGGATGATTAACATTTGAATGAAATATGCACACTTTAGCCTCCCTAGACCGACCCCGCTTGTGGGATTACACTGGCTATGTTATTGTTGTTTTTGCATTGATCGTGGAGGATGATTAACATTTGAATGAAACTAATTGCATTTTTCCTCAGAATTTCATCTTGATGTTCTTGAGAGAAGTCAGAATTTACCCTCTATGATTTTTATTGGTGTTTACAGTTTTATCTTTGCTTATTTCCTAACATTGAATAAGAGGATGAACTCAGGAGCTTGGTTAGCTCTCTTTGATGAGAGTATCCACCAATCTCAGTTGTAAAATACTGTGATTTATGTTACAAAACTCTTGAATTTCCATAAAGTGCTCGAGGTTGTTTAACTCTGTGTGCCCCTGACCTTTCACGAAACATTGTTTAGCTGTAAATATGTACTGTGCTCGTAGAATCAATTCCAATCAAGCTGAAAAAGCCATCCCTGTATCTGTTATTAATAAGGCGTTAACGCCCTACCTATTAGCTGTCCTTTCTTGATCGAGAGCACTGTTTTCCTATTCCAGCTGGGCACCTCTTTTCTTTCTCAAAATCAACTTCATCACCTGTTTTTTTCCTTTGGAAGTTTATAAAGTGATTGCTAAGTTGTGTATATCATTTGAGAAATTACTATGTTTATGATATTTCTTACTCAAGGACACTACCAAAATACTTAAGATTCATATAAGCATCCCAATTAAATTGGGATTAAGGTGTAGCTAATTAATATTTCTTATTTGAAATGCCTGATCAATAATGTATTTAAGTCGGACTGTAAGAGCACACAGAGAAGGGAAACAGATGCTTGAAATATTCCACGATCTATTTGTTAGTGGAGGTTATGGATGAAAAAGATTCTTCTTGCATTATCAAAATCATGAAGGACCTCAAAAGGCATATTGCTATGACATGACAATTGCCACCTTTTCCGAAAGTTCTTTCCACCAGCATCTATTTTTTCTTTTTGTGTTGAAGTGGGCAAACTTGGTTTTTTAGACGAGGGTTTTCCGGAAACAACCTCTCTATCTCTATGAGGTAGTGGTAAGGTCTGCGTACATTTTACCCTCCCGAGACCCCACTTGTGAGATTCCACTGGGTATGTTATTGTTGTTATAATTTGAGTTCATGCATATTCTGATCGTCTCGTATTTGTCTTTAACCATGATAAAGTTTCAACTTTGTTGAATAAAGGTAAATCGGTCAAAAGTAAGAGGGAAAAAATTCTTTTACTTTGTTGTTCCTTTCTTTTGGGTACTTTTCTACTTTTCCTCATACACGCATTAGAACAAACAACAACATACCCAGTAGAATCCCACAAGTGGGGTCTGGGGAGGGTAGGATGTACGCAGACCTTACCACTACCTCATAGATGTAGTACCCAAAAGATGACTTTATTTTTTGATCAACATTTGTCTGTAGGAGATACATTGTGCATATTAGTAAGTGGAATATGTTATCAATAGTAAGTATGAATTCGTAAATCTAGAAAAAAAGTTGAATTCCTTATATTTAATTTTCTTTACCTTAGACCAGACAAGCTGAATATCGGAATTTGGGGCTGATAGGATCCTTTACAAAGATTGCCAAGACAGAAGGAACTCTTGGTTTTTTCAGGTGCAAGACGCAATATTTTTCCCTTGATTTTAACTGTTCAGATGAATTAGTCAATAAATTTTACATGTATTTTTGGTGGAACTCCTCTTCAGGGGAAATGGAGCTAGTGTTGCTCGTATTGTCCCTTATGCAGCACTGCACTACATGGCCTATGAAGAGTACCGTCGCTGGATTATAGATGGAATTCCTGGAGTGGGGAAAGGTCCCATTCTTGATCTCGTAGCAGGATCATTTGCTGGTGGAACTGCTGTACTTTTTACTTATCCACTTGATTTAGTTCGAACTAAATTGGCGTACCAGGTGAGAAACATAAAGACACACTCTTTTGAATATTTTTTTCCTCTCTGAAAGCCTTTTGTCTGTCTCGCGATCATCCAACATCCCATTTAGCTTCAAATTCTTCCTAGCCTAGCGTTGTTAGTCTAATGAAATTGAATTTATTTCCGTTAACAATTGAAGACTGATTCACATATGATCAGCCAGGTGGTTGGATCCCAAAAGCTGAATAAAGGGCTTGTTGGTGGTGAACAAGTTTACAAAGGAATAAAGGATTGTTTTTCAAATGAAATATGCACACTTTAGCCTCCCTTCCATACTGAATATCTTCAAGGTGGTGAACAAGTTTACAAAGGAATAAAGGATTGTTTTTCAAAGACATACAAGGAGGCTGGAATAAAGGGCCTATACCGTGGAGTTGGTATGAAGTGTTTAACTTGAGATACTTATATTTACCGTTAGTTGCAAGACTTCTTAGGTAATGTGCATGTTGCATTCCAGCTCCATCACTCTATGGAATCTTCCCTTATGCCGGGCTGAAATTTTATTTCTATGAGAAAATGAAGAGCCATGTCCCAAAGGAGCGGAAGAATGATATCGTGATAAAACTAGCATGTGGATCTGTAGCAGGACTTCTAGGACAAACTTTCACTTATCCCCTAGACGTTGTTAGGCGGCAAATGCAGGTAAGCTAGTGAGATTGCATAAGTTATTGCAACAAAACTTGCAAATGACAGAGTACACGAACTTTCAGGTCCAGCGACTCTCAGCATCTACCAGCCACAAAATGAAAGGAACATTTGATACTCTTGTTATGATCATGCGGACACATGGATGGAAACAACTATTCTGCGGGCTTAGCCTCAACTATCTGAAGGTAAGCAACAGACTGCACGTCGACTGACCCTTATTGCCTTTTGTATCTATTATGTTAACTGATCACTATAATATGTTTGAAAATAAGGTTGTACCATCTGTTGCGATTGGGTTTACTGTTTACGATGTGATGAAAGCACACCTGAGAGTACCATCACGAGATGATGCTGTCATAGAAGTTGTCACTAGTAACAGAGATAGTCAACCATCCACCCTGCACTCTTAACAATCTTCTTCAAGCTCAGAGATTGTCGAGTTCAACTGACCATCTCGAAAGCTGCTAAAGTTTGTAAATTTCCATTCTTTAACATAGTCATAATTCTTCTTTACAATAAGTCGTTTACGCATGAGCTATCAGATGGTACTGCCTTGATCCCAAATTAGTTGGGATTGGCTATAAATCCTCTTACTAGTTCATCTGTATACGAGGTTACGGTGCAAAAATGTATATTAACAAACTTGTTGTAAACTATTGCCTCATTCTGGCATCTTATACGTTGATTGACAAGTTTAATGACCTGAACGGATGAGTTATGAAGAGTAACACTATATGTCAATCGTTCTAAGTTCTCGATGAAGTGTTAACTCTATATGTCGATCGTTCTAAGTATGAAATTCTTCAGTTCTCGTTGATAATGAGACGCGTTTCATAGGCAAGGACAATTGCATAGAAGTGGAGAAATCGGACAATGGAAGTGTTTCTTCTTCTGGCTGATTGATCTTATACCAATGTACAGGTTTTCAAGGGCCATTCAAACACCAATTGGTAACATGTAGGTGAACTCTACTGTGAAATTTGTAGGAATCTCTTTAATCTCGACTCTGATGGACTTCACCATTAGTCTTTGCATGACATTACCATCTCTAGAATGATGAAATTGTCTCTCTCAACAATCTGTATGTGACGCCCAAGTTCAGAAATACCGTAATGAGAGGAACATAGGAGCCAAAAATGGATTGCCCCTTGAACCGGGTCAAGTTATACTTGTTCAAGTTGACTCGATAAGATAGATTTCCATGGAAAGGAAAAAAGATAGTTCGATCGAATATTTATTTTTAGATGCTTTTATCTGTTAGAGAAAGAGATAATCTACTATGTTTTCCAAAAAGGAATCTATTGACTCTCTTCCAATTGGGGATTGTAGCCGCGATGATTTACTTCAAGGGCGAGGTATCTGGTTCAGACTTTGCAATTACCTTTTATAATAAATCAAAATTTATATTATTAATCCATTGCATAATGACTGGACCTTGATTCCATTTTATCTAGTTCACTTATGTTAGATCTTACGAAGCCTACTCATGTACAACATGATTCGGATCATAGAAAAGATTCTCTTTAAGTGAACTAACCTTGGCAGATCGCTTAGCCCTGTTCATCTTCAGCGCTCGATCAATGAGCTATTATGCACTCTTTAAAGGGTGACTACTTCTAGGCAAACCTCCTAATAGAGGGCAAGCTTTTGAAGAAAGTATGCACATGATACATTAGGCGAATCCCATAATATGAAAAGCTTAGAACAAATCATGAGGCATACTGGGCCGAAATTCAGAAAAATCAGCATATACTAATAATCGTCAAGTTTTAACTTATATAGTCGTCTACCTTTCTAAATATTACTCAGTTCCAAGAACAATATACTTTTTATTCATCCATACTGAATATCTTCAACCTTCTCAGTATGTAAGTAGAGTAGATAGATACAACATCTTTTCGTTATAGACTGTTCGACTAGTAGTCAGCAGCAATAAGATCAAACCTCTGTCCTCTCGTTTATGTTCTGAGACGATGACTTCTTGTTGGCAAATGTAGCAAACATGGTATGCAGGTCATATGATGTAATCATATATGAAAGATGTATGGTCCATACTCTCTCCGGGACACTCCTCGTGCTTAGTTGGCTGTTCTTTCCCTCCCACCAATCTAGCTGGATTCCCAACTGCAGTTGTTCGTGGTGGCACGTCAATCAATACAACTGATCCAGCGCCAATCTTGGCCCCCTCGCCAATATTCACATTGCCTAATATTGTGGCACCTGCACCTATGAGCACTCCATCACCAATCTTAGGGTGTCGGTCACCACCAAACTTACCAGTTCCTCCTAAGGTTACATGGTGAAGAATCGACACATTGTTTCCAATAACTGCAGTTTCGCCAACAACCACTCCTGTTGCATGGTCAAAGAGGATGCCTTTTCCAATTTTGGCAGCTGGATGAATGTCAACAGCAAAAACATCAGAGATTCGGGATTGAAGTGCAAGTGCAAGTGGCCTTCGGGATTGATTCCAAAGTTTGTGAGCTACTCGATGTGCCTGAAAAATAAAATATTAAATTGTTACGTAATACTTAATACTACCATTTGCAGAGAGAGAGAGAGAGATAGTATGATATGAGGTGACAAGTACACCCGTTGGCTTGTTTCAGACAGGAGAATCGGGCAGAAACACAGGGAATCTGTCAATATATTTCCATGAGATGCTAATAGCTGCTCATTAATTGAAAGAAAAAAAAATCATCAAACAGATGTTACCCAAAGGAACCAAAAACCCTTTGTGATTTAGCAAACGGTGAATTGCCCGAACATATTTGTAAAGTTATCATTGTCAATAGAGAGCCAATTGAGCACACGTTAGACAATGAACATTGCATATATAAGTGTGTTCGAGTCTTCCTACAAATAAATAGAAAAACCCAGGGGTACGATGCTCCATTAGCCGCTTATCTCAAAATGGAGTGGAATTGAATAGAAAGAACAAGGAACAATAGAGACCACCTAACTGCCAACTTTTTATCCTTGTACTACTTTTGAACCATACCTATCACAAAGATAATAGAGACTACTTAGCAAACAACATGAACATCAATTGGGATGATGCCCAATAAAATGTAGGATAATTAGAGTACAACCTACACTGAACCCTCTTTCCTTTCATCGAATGCTTTTAAGTTGTCAATCACACTCCATGGATCCATTACAGCACATACTTTCACCATTCTAACCCGTTCAGCCATGAAACAAATACTGGCAAATAGTAGTTTGGCCAAGAAGTCTCAGATATCAAATGAAGTATTATTTGAACTATAAATGAAATCTTGTAATAGTGGTTTGAAAGTTTATTTGAAGCAAAGCTCTTCAAGTATTCGACTTCTACTTGCAACATTGACAAACTTTTTTTCCCAAGAGAATTTCATTTCCAAACGTACCATTAACTTCCACAAACTTTTTCCAGCTTCAACTTCAAGTACTCTCTTTTCAACTTCAACTCAATTGTTATTCTAACACATCCCAAGTGTACATCCAAGGAAAGATCTAATTCCACCACCTTGCTAAAGTTAGATTTTAACAAATGCACCTATTGTCATAACATAGTAGCGTAGAACCAACCAAGTCTTGAACAATGTCAAATCCTCAAGTAAAAAGGTCATTATTATCAGTCTCACATTCAAGTAGATTGGCACATACTTCTAACATCCTTTTTCAAGCTTTTGTTTGGGATAACTTCCCAATGCAACAATGAGAAAATTTGAGTCCGTGTTCAATCAGGGGTAGAGCAACTCTTCACTTGAGCCCTTAGGAGTAAACCCTTGAAATTTCTGGAATTTGAAGAAGAATCATAGTTAAGACTCGCTTAATAGGGTGAAGAAATTAGTGGGGAAGTTCTAGGAGGGACTTACCTTGGTGGGAGAGAGTGAACAGAGGAGAGAAAATCAGTTTTGAGAAGAGTAGAAATGAGAATGAAGCAAAACTTCTAGAATTTGTGTATTGGTAGGCCCTATCAACATGTGATATAGGGTGGCCATATGCAGCCCGGATGTAGAACATGCGGTCCGTATGCTGGCCGCATGTCGACTTCCCAGAAATTCTCCCTCCAACATATGATTGATATACGGACCATATGTCCCATATCCGGCTTGTATGTGGATTTTGCATCCTATTCCACATCCTATTCCGGAAGTTAAGTTTTCCGGACCAAATTTGAGTTCCAACATATGGTACAACATGCAAACTGTCTGTCCAGCATGTGGTCCATATGTTTCTTTGCATCTCAATAGCTGAAGCATGAATTTCCAACATTCTCGGACCTCAACATATGATATGACATGAGTGTCGTATGTGCAACATACGGTCCGTATGTTAAGTTCACATCTTGATCACTGAAGCTCAAACTTCCAACCCAACATGTTGTTCAACATTCGACCCTTAAGTCACTTATGCAGCAGCATCCTATGCTGTATCTCAAACCAGAACTCCCAAACTTGGTTCTTCCAATTCTTTTCAGTTCCAACCTTGTATATAACCATTTCATGCCTGAAACTAGGGTGCGTAAGGGTGTTCCTCATCGAAATATTTCACTATATGTAAAAGGTCAAAGCTATCTTTTATATATACAGTAAATATTGAATTCTTTTTTAGTTTTTCATGTGGTTATTCTCTATATTTTGAATCCCCTAATTGAAATTCCTAGACCCGCCGCTAAATTCAATAACTTCAATCATCAAAATTTCATATAATTCCAAAAAAAATCTCCCTTCTTGCTCAAAAGTCCCCATCTTTCAAGAAAAATTTCACAAAAGTTACCACTGTTCCTGAATGAACAATTACACTGCATCACAATATAATGCCCATAAAGTGAATAAATACTCCATCAATCCACTTTTACTCGTCCACTGTGCTAAAAATAAACATGCACTTTTCCAATTTAGAAAATCAAGCTAATTTACTACTTAACTCTTAATTTACCCTTATTATTTACTAATAGATTCTCAAAATGCTAAATTTATTATGTCCAATCAGCATCACAATAAAGTTGTCATTCTATTTATAATTTGTGTGTGTAAAGTCAATACCGGAGAAGTAAAATGGACGGAGAGAGTAATTACGAACCTGACAAGCAAGGAATCCTTTGTAATTAAGCAAACAATGAGAGAAGGAAACACAGGCCGGGTCACGGTAGCGAGCGGCGAGAAGGTCCGCGGAGACGGCGGCGCGTAGCTCAGGATCATTGGAGAAATTATTGAGGAACAGATCATACAGAAGAGTAGAGAGAAGCGTTGAAGAACAAAGCTTGTTCCCTAAATGGAAAGAAAGCGAACGCTCGAGCGAAGAGTGAGACAGTATAGTTGAATACAAATAGCTGGCTAATGCCGGCTCAGCTTCGGCGTCGCGCCGAGCTTCTGCTTTGATCTGTGTCCACAGCCAGATAGCTTCTTCCGCTGTGTCCGTCGGTGGATGCGGCGCCGCCGGCGAGGCGTTACGGTGTTCTTCTGCTGGCATCTCGGAGAACGTCGTCGTTTTGGTGGCGTAGTCCGCGAGATAATTTCTTTTTATTTCTTTTCCAATTTTAAGGGAAATAGGATGATATAGAACACAGATTAAGATGACACGTGGAAGAATCTGACTGGTCAACATTCTAGAAGGTTTTAGAAAATGTATAAGTCAAGACAAATACGTAAAAGATAAATAAACTAAAAAAATATCTCCTCTTCTTTTTTTATTTGTCACGATTTTATTTTTAGGAGTCAAGTGCTATAAATTTTCACGAATACTTTTAAAATAATTTTTTTATCACATTAATATGATAAATTTTTTTGGAAATGATATTTTTAAATAATTGTGTGGACTAGGAGTGATAAAATTAGGAATGACACAATTCGAGAGAAGTTAGAGGTGACCCCTGTAGCTGACAAGATAAGAAAAACGAGACTGTGATGGTTTGGACATGTGTAAAAAAGAAGTATCGATGTGTATGTATATATATATACCTAGTTAGGAGGTGCGAGAGGTTGAATTTAGGAGTTCCACGTAGGAGTTCAGGTAGACTAAAGAAGTATTGAGGGAGGTAATCAAACAAGATATGCGAAACTTCATTTCACCGAGGACATGACCTTAAATAAAAATAAATGAAAGCCGAGAATTAGAGTAACATGCCAATATGTTAGTAGAGATAGATTGATGTTTGACCTTGTGATATAGTCGGTTAATAGGATTAATTACATCTTTATAGGATTAATTTTATCATATTTACATATTATCATTTGCTTTTCGTTATTAATCGTTCTTCCTTTTTGTTTTTCCTTTATTCTTTTCATATCTAATTTATTCTGCGTATGAGGCTTGATATGTGAGACAAGGGTTTTTCGGAAATAACCTCTCTATCTCTATGAATGGTAAAGTTTATGTATATTCTTTCTTCCCCAGACCCCACTTATCAGATTTCATTGGGTATATTATTATTTTTTGAATTAACATACTTTAGTTAAGATTTGTGACTAAATTAAATTGATTCTCAAACATGTAGTATGACAACTAAAAAAAGAACGGAGGAGGTAAGTAACAAAGCCACATAAATTAGTATTATATTTCTTGAGTGTGTATTTAAATTTAAATATAAAAATATAAAATGTTTAATTTGTTGAATTTTTAGTGGATGTTACGAAAAGTTATCTTTTTATAACTTAGCGGTCCTCGGCCTCTACTTACATTTAGTTGAAATTTTCAATTATTTATTAAAAAAAAAGGAATTCAATTATTTAAATCTCATTATTTTATGTATTGTTGTTTATATCTTTTCTTATATTTTTAATTTATTTTTAGGTAACCTTTTCTATTTTATATCTCAAATAAAATATTAAACACATTAAATTTTTATATGTATTCGAATGTTTATATTAGATGAATGGATATATGATATATTTAAGTATATATAATTAATTTAATTATTTAATCAGGATAAATCGAATTAATTTGATGTAAATATTCCATGAAGATACAATTTTACCAACACCCTTATTTGAGCACCTTTATTAAGTGGATTCTTCAAATCTCAGAACATTTATGATCATTTAATTAAGGAAAATTAACACAATTAGATAAACATATGATATGCATTTATATTATACAATTATAATTTGAAAAAAATTACAATTTATAGTTATAGTTGAAATTTTGTTGCTATAGTTATAATTTATTGCTATTTTCTCTCTCCTCTCTCTTTGCAATTTCTTGCAGATATACAATTACAAATGTCTATCAGCTGCATATATACAATTATTTTTATAGATATACATAATCAATTCGAGAGATTTACATGTACAATTCATCTCTCTCCACTCTCGCTCGCCTCTCTTCTCCCTCTCCCAATCTCGTTTGCTAGATATACAAATATATATGTATATTAATTACACATATACAATTATTTGACAGATATACACATACAATTCGACAAATATATATATATATATATATATATACACACACACACACAATTCATCTCTCTCCTCCCTCTTTCGATCTCGCTCGTCTCTCTCCTCTTCTTCAGGTCACACAACTGAGGTTATATTGTATAATTATGTAAAATATAGCTATTTGACCATATTAAGTTTCAAGTCTAGACTATTTATGAAAATTTCTTTTTAATTAATGATTATAATTTTAAAAAGTCTCTGTCTAGTTTTGTTTGCCGTTATTTGTGGAGCATGTCTAAACCAACATCTCTTCGTTGAAAAGTTATAATCTGCAGCTAAATAATTTTTTTATGTATATATATTACATATTGATACTCTTTTAGCTTCTTCATGAATTTATTTCTTTATATTATATTCTAATACTCTTTAATAAAAATTATGGATCTGTCATTATTTGTGGCACCTTAATCAACTTTTATTGTCGGTCTTGATGTTAAATCAATATCGATGTATTCATTTTTGGTCCACTAATCAGTACTATATTTTGTTACGTTAAAAATCGATTTAATTTGAATCATGAACGTGCTCTTTTAATTTCATACGTGTTATATTTCGTATACCTCTTGCGTCTAGAATTTAGAGGCAAATCTAGTTAGATATCAAATATAAAAACAATGGTATATATTTAATTTAAATTATGTAGAATATTTTAATCTTCTCCATCAAGAATAATAATATTGCACAACAATACAAGTGAAAGGAGCACAATCCAACTTCATTGTTCTTGTTGTATTAACACTTCTTTCTCATCATTTTGGTCCAATAAATACATGAAAATTAGAAAGATACCCTAAAATTATCACAAAAACATGTTTCTTTTGGGTTGTCCATCCGATATTCATTGCTCGTATTGGAGCGCGACTATTCCAGATTCGCACCACGTAGGGTAAGCTCTCCCTGCCAAGGATTTTTCCATACCTAGGGTTCGAAACCAAGACCTCTAGTTAAGGAAGAAACAATCCCATCCACTGCATCACATTCGAAGGCTCCGGGCCCATTTTTCTAGAAGAATTATAGAACCCGTCCGTAACGAGCCGCCAAGAGTCCCAATAGGCCCGGTGGCACCGGACCATGCTTGGGAGCATTTTTGTGGGCTTCGAAATAGGAAACAGACGATTTTGATAATTTTTCGCGGGTGTTAGCTTACGGATTTTGGTACTGCCGGGGCTCTAGGCCCATTTTTCCCAAAAAATTACACTAACCCGTCCATAACAAGCTGGCCAAGAGTCCCAGCAGTCCCGGTGGCGCCAGATGATATATGGTAGGATTTTATGGGCTCCAGAATAGAAAATAAGCAATTTCAACAGTTTTTCATGGTTGTTAGCCCATAAATTCTGGGGCTGCCAGGACCCCGAGCCCATTTTTCTCAAAAAATAATGCGAACCCATCTGTAATGAGCCCACCAAGAGTCCCAGTAAGCTCGACGACGCCTGATAAGATTTTATGGGCCAAGGAAGATACAATTTCCATCTGTAATGAGCCCACCAAGAGTCCCAGTAAGCTCGACGACGCCTGATAAGATTTTATGGGCCAAGGAACAGAATATAGGCGATTTAGATAATTTTTCATGGGTGTTAGCCCACAAAATCTGATGCTACCGAGGGCCCCGATGTAACTTTCTCTAAAAATCATACTAGTGGGACCATAAAGAGCCCACCAAGAGTCTAAGGTGCCCCGACGGCGATGGAGGACACCTGGTAGGATTTTATGTGCCAAGGAACAGGAAACAAGCGATTTTGACAAATTTTCATATGTGTTAGCCCATGAAATCTGGCGCTATCGAGGGCTCTGGTGTAACTTTCTTCAAAAATCATACGACTGGGTCCTTAACGAGCCCACCAAGAGTCCAAGGTGGGCTGACAGTGATGAAGAACGTCTGGAGGATTTTATGGGCCAAGGAAAAGGAAACAGAAGATTTTGGTAGTTTTTCGTGGGTACACGAAATCTGGCGCTATGGTGGATCTGACACAACTTTCCCAAAAAATCACACGAGTGGGTCATAACGAGCCTTCAAGAGTCCAGGTGGCCTGGCAACGTCTGAGGATGCCTAGTAGGATTTTTTGGCAAAGGAATAGGAAATCGACGATTTAGGCATTTTTTCGTGGGTGTTAGCCCATGAAATCTGGCATTGTCTGGGGCTCCAATGCAACTTTCCCAAAATAATCATACGAGTGGATCTGTAATGAGTCCGGTAAGAGTCTCAGGTGGTCTAATGACTCCTAAGGACACCTGGTAGGATTTTATGGGCTAAGGAATAAGAAACAAATGACTAGGAAACAGGCGTTGTCGGGGATTCGACACAACTTTTTTGAAGAATTATATGAGTGGGTCCATAATAAGCTCGATAAGAGTTCTAAGTGGCCCGATGGCATCGGAGGATGCTTGGTAGGATTTTATGGGCCAAGAAATAGGAAGCAAACAATTTGGGCAGTTTTTCATGGTTGTTATCCCACGAAATTTGGCTCTCCTGAGAGCTTTGGCCCTATTTTACCAAAAAATCATGCGAGTGGGCCCATAACGATCCCGACAAGAGTTCTAAGTGTCCTGGCGGCACCGAAGGATGCCTGGTAGGATTATATAGGCCACGAAATAGAAAAAAGCTGATTTAGGCAATTTTTCATGGGTTTTAGCCCAAAAAGATGGCACTGCCGGGTGCTCCGACATAACTTTCCCAAAAAATCATATGAGTGGGTTATTAACGAGCCCGACAAAAATCCCAAGTGGTCTCACCGCACCGGAAGACGCATGGTATGATTTTACTGGCCAAGAAACATGAAATAAGCGATTTAGGCAGTTATTCGTGTGTTAGCCCACATAATTTGGCGTTATCGAGGGCTCAGGTTCAATTTCACAAAAAATCATACGAGTGGGTCCATAATGAGCTCGAAAGAGTCTCAGGTGGCCCTGTGGCATTGGAGGACGCCTAGTAGGATTTTATAAGTCTACAAACATGAAATAGGTGATCTGAGCAGTTTTTCGTGGGTGTTAGCCCATGAAACCTGGCGCTGGTAGGGGCACCGATGCAACTTTCCCAAAAACTCATACAATTGAGTCCATAATGAGCATGACAAGATTCCTAGGTGGCCTGGCGACACCGGAGGACGCCTGGTAGGATTTTGCGGGCCAAGGAGCAAAAAACAGGTAATTTGGTTAGTTTTTCGTTAGTGTTAGCCCACAAATTTGGTTCTGTTGGGGTTGCAGCATAAATTTCTAAAAAAATCAAATGAATAGGTCTATAACGAGCCCGACAAGAGTTCAAGGTGGTTCGACAGCATCAGGGGAAGATTGGTAGAATTTTATGGGCCAAGGAAAAGAAAACAAACAATTTGGGCAATTTTCTGCGGGTGTTAGCCCACAAATTCTAGTGTTGCTGGGGGCTCCAACACAACTTTCTTGAAAAATCATGCAAGTGTGTCTGCAATGAGCTAGGTAAGAGGCCCAGTGGCCCAGCGGCGGCAGGGGGGATGCATGATAGGATTTTATGTTCCATGGAATAGGAAATAAACGATTTTGATAGTTTTCTGTGGGTGTTAGCCTGTAGATTTTAGCGCTGTAGGGGGCTCTGGTGCAACTTTCTCAAAAAATCATACGAGTAGATCCGCAACGAGCCCAGCAAGAGGTCCAGGTGATTTGGCGGTGGTAAGGGACGCCTGGTAGGATTTAATGGGCCAAGGAATAGGAAACAGATGATTTCGACACTTTTCTATGGGTGTTAGCCTAGAGATTCTTGCGTTGTGGGGGGCTTCAGTGTAACTTTCTTGAAAAATCATATGAGTGGGTCTATAACAAGCCTGATAAGAGGCCCCAGGTGACCCCGCGACAGCGAGGGACGCCTGGTAGGATTTTATGGGCCAAGGAACAGGAAATAGATCATTTCAGCATTTTTTTGTAGGTGTTAGCTCATGGTTTATGGTGATGTAGGGGGCTCCGGTGTAACTTTCCCAAAAAATCATACGAATAGGTCCGCAACAAGCCCGGCAAGAGGCCCAGGTGGCTTGGTGGCGGCGGGGGACGCCTGGAAGGATTTTATGGGCCAAGGAACAAGAAACAGATGATTTTGACAATTTTCAATGGGTGTTAGCCCAAGGATTCTAGTGCTGCAGGGGGCTCCGACAACACTTTCCCAAGAACTCATACGAGTGGTTCCGTAACGAGCCTAATAAGATGTCTAGGTGGCCCACTGGCGGTGGGGGATGCTTGATAGGATTTTATGGGCCAAGGAATAGGAAACAAGTGATTTCAGCATTTTTCTGTGGGTGTTAGCCCCTAGATTCTGGCGCTGTATGGGGCTACGATGCAACTTTCCTGAGAAATTATACGAGTGGGTCCATAATGAGCTCGACAAGATGGCCAAGTGGCTGGCAGTGATGGGGGATGCCTAGTAGGATTTTATGGGCCAAAGAATAAGAAACATGCTATTTCAATAATTTTCTGTGGGTGTTAACCCACGAATACTGGCGTTGTAGGAGGCTCCGATGCAACTTTCCCAAAAATTCATACGATTAGGTCTGCAATGAGTGCGGCAAGAGGCCCAGGTGGACGGGCGGTGATGGGGGACGCTTGCTAGGATTTTGTAGGCTAAAGAATAGGAAACAGATGATTTTAGCAGTTTTCTATGGGTGTTAATGCACGAATTCTAGTGCTCTAGGGGGCTCTGGTGCAAATTCTCTAAAAATTCATATGAGTGGGTCTGCAACGAGCCCATCAAGCGATGTAGGTGGCCCGACAGCATTGGCAGGGGGCCTGGTGGGATTATATGACCCAAGGAAGCCAAAACAGGAGATTTTGACAATTTTCCATGGGTGTTAGCCTACGAATTCTGGCGGTGCCTGGGGTTCCGGGCAAAGATTCTCGAAAATTCATAGGAGTGGGTCAAAAGTGAGCCCAATTAGCGGCCCAGGTGGCCCGACAATATTGGTAGGGCCTGGTAGGATCTTGATGGCCCAAGGAAGCTGATACAGGCAATTTTGGCCAATTTTCGTTGGTATTAGCCCACGAATTCTAGCGCTGCCTGCGGTTTCGAGTAAAGATTCTTGGAAAATCATATGTCTAGTTGGCAATAAGTAAGGCAAGCGGCCTAGGTGGGCCGACAACATTGGCGGGGGTCTAGTAGGATTTTATGGCCCTAGCAAGCCGAAATAGGCGATTTCTGCCATTTTCCGTGGGTGTTAGCCCACAGATTGTGGTGCTGCCTAAGGTTACGGTAAAAGATTCTAGAAAAATCATACAAGTGGGTCGACAGCAAGCCCAGCAAGCGATCCAAGTGGCCCCGTGGCGTTGACAGGGGCCTGTTGGATTTTGTGGCCTAACAAAGCTGAAATAAGCTATTCCGACCATTTTCCATGGATGTTAGCCCATGTATTATGACACTTCCTGGGGTTCTAGGAAAAGATTTCCAAAAATTCATACGTGTGGGTCAGCAACGAGCCCAGTAAGCGAACCAGGTGGCCCGGTGGCATTTACTCGGGCATAGTAGGATCTTATGGCCCAAGGAATCCAAAGCAAGTGATTTTGGCCATTTTTCGTGGGTGTTAGCCCATGGATTCTAGTGCTGCCTGCGATTCCAAGCAAAGATTCCCAAAATATCATAGAATGGGTCAGCAACGAGCCCGACAAGTGGATAGGTGGCCCAGCAGTGTTGGCGGGGACCTGGTAGGATCTTATGGCCCAATAAAGCCGAAACAGGTAATTTCGAGCCCGACAAGTGGATAGGTGGCCCAGCAGTGTTGGCGGGGACCTGGTAGGATCTTATGGCCCAATAAAGCCGAAACAGGTAATTTCTGCCATTTTTCATGGGTGTTAGCCCACGGATTCTAGAGCTGCTTGGGGTTTCGGGCAAAGATTCTCGAAAATCATACAAGTGGCCAGACAACGAGCCTGAAAAGCGGCCCAGGTGGCCTTGCGGCATTGGCGGGGGCCTGGTAGAATTTTATGGCCCAAAGAAGGCAAAGCAAGCGATTTCAGCCATTTTTCGTGGGTGTTAGCCCACGAATTCTGGCGCTGCCTGAGGTTTCGAGCAAAGATTCCTTAAAAATCATATGAGTGGGTCGGCAACGAGGCCGCTTGGCCCGACGGCATTGGCAGGGGCCTAGTAGGATTTTATGGCCCAAAGAAGGCAAAATAGGCGATTTCAGCCATTTTTCGTGGGTGTTCGCCCATAAATTTTGGTACTATCTGTGCTGTCAGGAAAGATTCCTGAAAAATCATATGAGTGGGTGGAAAACGACCCTAGCAAGTCGTCAAGGTGGTATGACAACATTGGTGGGGGCCTAGTAGAATTTTATCTCCCAAGGAAGGCGAAATAGGCGATATTGGCCATTTTTTGTGTGTGTTAGCCCACGGATTCTGGCGCTGTCTGTGGTTTCAAAAAAAGATTCTCGAAAAAGAATAGGACTAGGTCAGCAATGAGCTGGGTAGCGGTACAGGTGGCTCAGCGGTGTTTGTGGGGGCCTGGTAGGATTTTATGGCCCAATGAATGCGAAGAAGGCGATTTCATCCATTTTCGGTGGGTGTTCCTCCATGGATTATGGCTCTATCTGTGGTTACGGGCAATGTTTCCCTGAAAATCATACGAGTGGATGGGCAACAAGCCTGGCAAGCGACCAAGGTGGCCCAACAGTATTGACGGGGGCCTGGCAAGATTTTATGGCCCAAATAGGAAGACATA
>DF366076.1:19267-31999 GCA_000787875.1 Solanum virginianum
CGAGACGGCATAAGTGTTGGCATGGCATTGGCATGACGGCTGGCAAGACATGCGCGAGATGGGCGCATGGGCGAGGCAGACGGGCAGGCGGACATGCGCGAGATAGGCGCATGAGCTTGACAAAGGCAGGCGAGCATGTGCGCAGACGGACATGCGCGCAGATGGACACGCGCGGGCATACGCGTACGCGTACAGGTGCAGACATGTGCGCAGGATGCGCGCAGACATGTCCCCAGGTTTCCAGGTTTCTAGGCTTCCCGATTTCCAGGTCCCAATGTAAGCGGCTGGCCCCATGCCAAGCACGCCCCTCCCCTATATAATACTTGTAATTGCCTTTGGGCAAATGGTTGGAAATCAGCCAAGAGAGAATCAGTCAAGAGATTGAGAGAGAGTCAATTAGTCTTGAGATTCAAGGGTTGAGAAATAGGCAAAATATTGGCTAAGGCAAGAGTTCAGCAAAAGAGAGTTGAAGCATTAGCCAGTGAGTTATTCCGGCCTAGAGATTGAGACAAACTTGGTGAGTGATTGAGGGAGATCGTTCACTAGAGAGAGTTCATTCTTGTAAGCTTCCGTTTGGGAGATCCTTTTTGTATTATTGAGTGAATAATAAAAAGGTTGGGCTTTGGCCTGTAAACTGTTGTGTGTTGTTCATTTAAGTGTGCTCTTCCATTGTTTGAATCCGCTGTGCAAAAGCTTGTGCGACGCTAAGAGAAACGTTAGTGTCAACAAGTGTGGGCGTACTTTCTAAGTGTGGGAAAAGTGCGTGTGAAGAGGCTGAAGTTGGCGTGCAGGCTGACTGCCGCGTAGGGTTGAGGACGCGAAAGAAAATTCGAAAAATCACCCCTGTGACACCCACCGGCAAGTCGAATTGAGTGACTGAGTCAGGTATCCGAAGTGTTGGGTTGCCAATGGGGCGATAAAGGAAAGGGAAAGCTCGTTGATATAATGGCTAAGCATTTCTATGTTGTTGCTCGTTGTCAGGGTGGAGTCAATAGCCCTACTACTTTCTTTTCTTTATGAATAAACCTATTTTTACTCTTTACCAATTTTAAATGAGTTGAACAGGCAATTTGAATGGGCACCCATATAAATTATCGATACTGTCACCCCTATCTCAAGGACATGTACCTCCATTTTTTTGGTTTACTATGGAGGTCTTCAGAAATTGAGTGTTTATTTAGCTGAAGCTTTTCATAGTTGTTTAGTCCGCGAGATAGCTGTCGCTTCTAGTCGTTGCATGTGTCTTGAAATAATTCATTAAGTTCTTACTGTTCCGTTTAGCCTAAAAATTGCTCAAGATATGAGACGGAATATTTGTTCTTTCCCCCTCATTTTTGCTTACAGATAATTGTTTAGAATTGTGAAATTGAGTAATGTTTCTTTCTTTTCAGTTGTTGTCATGGATAGGTTAAAATTGTGACATTTACCCTTTGATTAGTTGTCTCCTTGACTCATTTTATATTGTGAGTGAACTATTATCTCATTTGATTTTGATCTTCTTTCCCAGGCAGGCACAATTAGCAGTATTTTGGTGTAGATAGTAAGGATTAGTCATAGTGGATGGTGATGGCGAGCACTCATTGAGAATGATTCTGATCTAAGTAGAAGGCGCTTTGGTGGGATCCATGGGCAAGAAAAGATTTCAGTCAGTTCATATTCCTTCTATCTCATTAATATGAGGGCATTCTAGAGTCCAAACATGGCTTAGACGGAAATGCTGCTGAAAAATGGCTTGCCGGGCAACATCAGTTCGACAAACTCAATGGCGCTAGAGGCTCTACTGGAACAGACATTCTTGTCTCCCATTCTTCCCATTCTACCCCTATCTTTCCAACAACCAAAGTCTGAACTTCATTCCCATGGATATGCAGAACCCGAATCCCCACCATGAAGGAACCATGGGAAACAACCTGCTCAGAGAAGTAAGAAAATCAGCCTGAGTTATTAAAGGAAAACAACAGGGAAATGGAAGCATTATTACCAAACATCGAAGAACAATTTCTCGAAGCATACATACCGGAAAAACTCTTGATCAGGGAATTCGAGGAGACGATTCCCTTGGTAATGTTAATTTAGTGCTCGAGCCAACTCATTGTATGCATTTTGAACATTCGGAACAAGAGAGACCACTTGCCAACAGCGGTAGCCTTGAGCCCAATGATACTGGTAAATATTTGGTTTAGTAGCATGATATTTGAGTATACCCAACTTTCCTACATGATTTGCGAAGAATATTGGCCTCTTGATAGACTATCTCTTGTTTCTCTTCAATACAGATATGTAACTAATCATCACCTATATATATATATTAAAATCCATTTTCCTTATTCGCACAGGTACTTTTTGTTTGGTTCTGATAAACATTGGAAAGTAGTTAAACTGAAGCCCTATGTAAATAGTACAAAATATGAACCAATGTAAATAATATATCTACAATTGTAAACCAAACATTTGCCAATCATATATATATAATATGTATATGTACATATGTCAACGCGTAAAAAATTACCCAACTATATATATATATATATATATATATATATATATATATATATATATATATATATATATATATATATACATACATATATCACAACGTTGGGCCTGCGCTGCGCTCATACGGGCCAATCCTACCTAGTATGAATTATATTAAATATGTTGTAGTATATTATTTCCTTTGGTCTAATTTATGCGATATCTTTTCTTTTTTTTTTAAAAAGAAAATTATCGAAGAAAGAACATATTTCTATAGTTATAGGGGAATCTTAGTAGCTACGTTGGTTGACTACTTGAACTCCCACCTTATTGGTGAGGGTTTGATTTTCCACATTGTAATCCCCCTCTCAATTTCCCTTCCCCTATCCCCAATTTTTTTTATAAAAATATTTCTATAGTTATAAATAATTTAGTTTTAAAATTTCTCTTTTACTTTTTATAGAATAATTTATAATCATAGAAATGTCTAAAATGTATTCTAAATCATAAGTTTTAAAAGTTTTTTCTTAAATTTTATATCAAGTAAAATGGTATTACATAAATTAAGAAGGAGTGCGAAGGCCATCTGAAATTCAGATTCTTCATAAAATAAAAGCATAATACATACATATGCTCTTTCAATTGCTTGAGATGTCATTTTCGCTCTTCAAGTGTACACAAGTAAATGCTTAAATTTATGTAAAGTTAAACAAGCAGACACAAGCATCCTACGTCATTTAATATATCTTAAATGCTATGTAGAATACAAATTTTCATGTTGGGCATGCACCACATAGGATGCATGTGTTCACTTAATTAACTTTATATAAGTTTATGCATGTCCAAAATTGGAGGACTTAAATATCTATTAATGGTAAGTTAAAAAGCGTGTTTATTTTGCAAGGGAGATACAAAATCTATCCAGATACTATTTGACACTTTTCAAAAGTTCTCCAAAGCTTCAAGATTGATAGCAAACCCCAACGATTATGGAGGAGTGGACACAACTCAAGACCAAATTAAGGCATACACAAGAATCAATAAAGGAGAAGTATCTTTTAGTACAAAGAGGTTATCTATTGCCCAATGTGAACCATTACCAGAAAGAATGTTAAGCAGGATCTCTTTATGAACAACAAAATATGCAGGTAGAGCACAATTGATAAGGAATGTGATGTTTTCAATGCGAACATATTGGTCATAAATATTCACACTTCCAATAAGGTAACTCAATTGATTGAACAAAAGTGTTTGTGAAAATCACAAAGAAAATTAAAGCACTAGCAGCTTGGAATAGTTTATGTCAAGCACATCTGATGGTGGTCTGAACTTGACTAATGTGATAATATGGTCTGTGTACAATAAAATATGCCCTAGGATCAAAAGAGGCATCTTGGGTTTTTAAAGAAAAAAAAGTATTGAGCTGAAAGGGGGTAATATGTAGTAATCATAAATGGATGTTCATCCTTGAGGAGACTGTCAAGTGGGGGATGAATATCAATCCACCACATATTTATCAATCATGTATGATGTGAAATGGGTTGAGAGATGGTGCAAAGGAACAAGTAGGAGAGCTAAGGTCTACTTTACCTGGAAGGAAAGGAACCAACGTGTAGCAACATTATATTGGTGTCGTATTAAAACACAACTCAACAGGTTTATTTTCAATTACAGCCCAACCAATATTTCCTATCTGTTCGATTGTCCTCCCTTTTTCACTTTAACAAAGAGCCAAATTATTTTATCTTTTACATTCCTCATTTTAATTGTTTCACATGAATACTGCCACAAAAATTAATCAATGGCATTTATGTAAATTTTCTGGAATTTGTCAATAATTTACATGTATAAAACTATTGTAACAAACTGGTCCTTAATTAGTATAGTACGACATAAAAGTTCAATAATTGAGCTAGCTAGATGCACCCTATTAATTAATTACCACGTTCCACCTTTTAGATGTTGATTGGAAAAAGAAGTTTATCTATATCAATTAGTGAATAAAATATCAACTTTTCATGTGCACATACATATATCACCAAAAACAACAAAGATAATATGTACCATAAAATCCAATATTTTGATATAATAAAATCTATATTAACGTATTAGTAGGGTATATTCTACCTGCCAATATTCTTTTCGTCATGGTTTCAAAGTTTTGGCACACGTCTATCTATAGGAGTAATATTCTATTGAACAATTTATAATTTGATTTCTCAAATTAAACATACATATATAACTTAATAGCTCAATTAAAAGATTTAATTCTAAAAATAAAATTCAACTTCGTACTATTACATATGGATTTCTAAAGGATATGTTTATTATAATTTATAAGAATCTTGAGTTGTTCACTAGTGAAGAATTCAAGTTATGTTGAATACTCATATTCTTTTATAATTACAACTCACCAATTAAGAAAATGGCAAGTTCGGTGTACTAAAGCTCCTGCTGTACACATGATACATATTTTATTATGAAATGCTTTATTTTCAATGAAACATTTTTAATGTGAATTAAATTTAATCAAGCTCTAATATAAATATCGAACACCAATAAAATTCTCAAAAGACGTAGGTACATGCGGGATTCGAAAGTCCTCTCCCTTTTCTTTTTCCCCTTTCTCTTTCTATTGAATAGATGGACTTTCCCTTTCACTTGAACATTGGATTGATTATTTTTTACTTTCCCTTTCACCTAAGCATTGGATTGATTATTATTTTTTTAATAATTTCAGAGCTAAATTCGCTTATAGTAGTTTATTGATATAAGATTCTCTACTCTGATGTAAAATTTGCCACTTCAAACAGATTTATTGCTTGGTCTAAAATATGATTAATCTAGCATGGACTATGGATAAGTCATTAGTAGTTTATAGATAAATTGAGTTATTGAACATTTCTAGCCTACTAGGCGAAAGCGATGAATTTCTGGGTCATTTCTATATGAATACCTTCTTTTCATAGTTTAGAGCATTTTAATAGGGACCCTAAGTCATTTATAACTTGCTAACATTGACAGTTTGAATGCACATTCATTTAAATTTTGTGCAAATTTTTGTGTTTTGAAGCTTTTAAGGCATAGAAAAATTGAATTTAATCAAAACTTCAGGTAAATGGCCTTAGAGTGCAATTATGAAGTTTCTATCAGTTTCAAAAGGGTCATTTTATCTTGAGATTTTCTATACGAGTTTATGCAATTAGGTATTTTAGCTTTAAGCTTTGACCTAAGTTTCACTACGGTCTATATTCTTAGAAATCATGCCTAAATGACAATTCTGCTAGATCAATTAGCTTCGAAATATCGAATTTGATGTAGAACGATCTTTTGTGCGGTTTCTGAGGCTTTTGAACTAATCTCTAGCACTTTTGTGAAAATTGGCTAAAAATACTTGAGTATGGGACTCACTTTTATCAAAATAAATTTCATTAAAAATTTTGAATACACCATTGAGTTTAAAATGCCGAATTAGATAAGGTAGCATATTTCATTTACACGCGTGGAGTTGCGAAGACATCTTGTAACACTCCATCGGAGAATTTCAACTTGTCCAAAACCAGCTAACATGCATCCCCTTGAGTGAAGGCTAGAAAGATTATCCTTTATAATTGTGGGGCCCTTGCTGCATTCACAGAGAGAAGGTTAATTTCACAATTGCGAAAGTTTGGTAGCCTATCTCTCAACATTTTTGGCCGTGTTCTTGGGTCTGTCTCTGTCCTTTTAAATAAAGACAAACCTTGATCTGCTTTAAAATAATTTTTTTTTTTGAGTTTTAGAAGTCCAAATTGAGTGATTCTAAGTCTTATATTTTTGGAAGCTCGGGGCTACGAGGAAAAGTATTTGGACAAGTGTTGAAGATCATCAGTTTGATCCTGAAATGGCTGCTAGCCTTCTATTTCTTTATTTTAAATGATGAAATGCTCCATGTCTAAAAATAAGTTGTTTCAAACCTCGAATTCTGTTTCATTTTGAGACACAAGTTTGAAGAGCTAATTAGATTTTTTTTACAAAGTCAGTTTTGAGTGTTCTAGTGTAGATTTCGTCGGTCTATTTTGGACTTCGATTTTCATTCATGTTCGTTTTATGTATTTTTGGTGTCTAAATGATTGTATTAACATTATGATTCTATTTTTAGCCTAACAACATTTCAAGAGCATACGGAATGAAAAAGCTCAAGCATTATGAAATAAAGTTCATATGATCTACTTTTACGTAGACTATGACTTTTCATTTCTTAAATTGAGCTTGAACTAAATTATCTAGAATGCATGCTTTAGAATTTCTTTTTGAGTATTTTAAAAACTATTAGCATCTTGTTTTTGTGTTCCGAGTATTTTTACCTTTTGTGGCATGTGTGACACTTGATTTTACCCATTGGTTTGAGCATGCTTGCCTTAGTCTAGACTTAGACCAGTGCTTGACATAGACTTGCATATTTTGAAGTCGATAAGCCTTAGTTTTTCTCCTATGTTGTATCTAACAGTTAACTCCCTATAGGCTGATGTAGCTGTCACATTCTGGGAGGGTACCTTTGGTGTGATCGTCACTTAAAAATTATTATTGTCTTCCAGGCGAACCACTTAGTCTGATCACACATTCATTCATTCATTCATTTAAATTAGTGAAAGACTTAAAATAAAGAGACAATAAGATGAGCAAATCCAATCAACATTCTAACTCAATGTATAGAGGCCATATGCCAACAATCAAACTCCAAATCTATGACATAAGAATAGTTTTAAAGAAAACCAGTCAAGAGATAAAGATCTCAATATTAACTCATCACTATCTAATCTATGAAGCCTCTATCGCTACTATCTAGATGGTGTCAATGACAGGTTCATGGCTACCTCAAATCAAAATAAAATTACTAAACTCAAGGCAAGAAAGACATAAGTAGTATCCTTCAAATGCAGGGGAAGACTCACCAATCAGTTGATAGAAAATATTTTCAATGAAATGCCTGTTGATGATCTCTAACACCTGTCTCTGCATTATGAAAAGATGCAGACCCTAATGGACGTCAGTATGTGGAATATAAAAATACAATCATAGATACTCAACTCTACAATACAGTCATAGATATTCAACTCAACCATAACTCAACTCAAAAATAAAGGAACTCAATCAGAATGTCGTAAGTCTAAAGTAAAAATATGATTTAGACAAAGACCAATCATATACAATCCAATCCAGTCATTATAGTACTATTAAGATCTATTTGGGAGTTTTTTTTATCCGACTACAATTACTTATGAGCCAGTGATTGTACAACAAATCGACGTTGTTGCCATGTCTGTTCAATACTTTGCCAGGGTAAAGAATGAATTAACCAATCATAGATCTAACAACAATCAAGTCCGCTATTTTTCAGGGGACCTATCAAATAGAAAATGTCCGACTTAACAATTCATCCTCTCTTACTTTTGGCAACATAGTTATTGAGTTCGAGTTGAAATTATTCTAACTTAATTTGGTTCTCAATACTCTTCCCAAGACTCAATGCTCATAAACCAATAAATCCCAATCTAACCGATCAATGCCTTATGCAGACTCTTATTAGTTCATCATTTCTTTCATATTCAAGCCTTTTGGCCTATCAACCATCCAATCCATCCCCATCACATCTTTCAAGAGTGGTTTAGACAATCATTTATAATGACACTTTAGTCAAGACCAGTAAGTAGGGCTCAATTATGAAAATTACATTTAACCATCAAGTTCACGGGATTGTCATCATGTTTACATATTAATTACAATCAGGCATTCATAAGTGTATGGCTCTAGATTCAATCCACTGGCACAATCATTAAATATTAGTTCAAAATATATTTAGAGTTTATGAAATCAAGGGTTTAAATTATTTATTCAACAAATAAGTTTATAGAAATCATCAATTATACGGTATGCTTATGGGCTTATTTTTTGAGATGAGGGTTTCCTGGAAACAGCCTCTCTACCTCTATGAGGTATTGGTAAAGTTTGTGTACATTCTACCCTCCTAAGACCCCACATGGGGGATTCCACCGGTTATGTTATTGTTGTTGTTATCAATTATACAGTATAAGTAAAATAGGTTAAACATTAAAGAAGTTTTCAAGAAAACATAATCATGGGTACTTCAATTCCATCACAATTTATCCTATTACAATCATGAGGCACATAGAGAAACAAGGTCCATGCTTTAGTTTAGGCTTACATAGCTAGGAATGATGGATGACAACCAAATTCGCAAGAGTGTTGCTTTTATCAAGTAAACCCTAGTCTTTTCTCCTTTTCTTCGCCCTAATTCTTTAGTTAGAACACGTAAAGAAACTTAGGAATGGTCTAGGAACTATCTTAAGTTAAAAAAAAAGACCTATTTCAGTTATGGATTAAGTGTAGGGGGGATGAAAAAAAGTCTGGAATGCACCTCATTATAATTTCATCCGATAGTAAAAATTTGAACCGTGATGGAGTAAGTCCATGTCGTGCACTTGCTCCACCTTAGTTCTTTTTTTATGTAACACATAAATCACATCCATTAAATGAGTTTTATGTGTAAATCATGAGAATGACCTATTTTGGGGCATCTCCGCGATGCAGAGTGGTTGTCCACTTTTATGGAAATCGTAGTTTGCCCCGAAAAAAATTATCTTTTGCTCCAATTAGCCTAAAATTCAATCAAGACCATCTTTTCACTTAATCTTTTATGTTGATCATGATTTCGACCTTGAATTTATCAAAAAGGTTGGGATGATGCATTATGCGTACAATCTCTCATTTAGGGATGTTATGATAATTGTACGGGGTGTAATAGTAGCAGACTTGAATGTGCTAAAATTGAGAACTAACCAAGTGGTAACTCAACTCTAATGATCTTTTATTCCTATTTTATAGCCCTTGTAATTTATGATTGTGATATCGAGCTTCATTCAGTGATTGAGATTGGATCAGTCTGAGCTTGGAGGTTTCTTGGATTATCAAAGAGTATGGATGGCTTTCTGTGATGGCCTTATGATGATAGTTGATATAACATTTTTCAACAATATTGTACTAATTTATTTTTAAGAAATTTAATGTACGATTCGAGGTCCAAGCTTTGTACTTTTTAATTCTGGTGGCCCATTATCCTTTATAGAGTTGATACCTAGTGTCTTGGTTCTATTGATACTTTTAGGGGGCTTTATCAGTATTTTGAGATTCAAACTCTATATATTCTATTTCTGATAGTCATATTCTCTACGGAGTCGATACTCAGAGGGCTAGTTCTACTAATACTTTTGGACGTTATATTCATTGTTCGAGGTCTAAACTACGTACCTTTCGATTCAAATTTGTCATATTTTATTATTTGTATAGGAGTCTATTTGAATTTTACTTAAATTTAAGTACGAGCATACCTCCGGGTTTATGGAGGTCCAATTAGGTTGAGTTAGTTGTACTTAGATCCGGAGGCGGGAGTGAGCATATGACGTTCCAGCTCATATATATCTCCTTCTCTCTCTCTCTCTCTCTCTCTCTCTCTCTATATATATATATATATATATATATATATATATATAATGTTCTATGCATGTGACTTCCAAGTTCTGGGAGAGATTTATATATTATCATATATATTTTTTTGCTTGCTTTTGATTTATCTTTTGTTTATTCTTAAATTAGTTACTTTCATTTAGTTTCTACTCTTATACCCATGACTTATTATTATCAATTTTATGGATTGATTTATCTATTAGTGTATTATAGTATGTGCCACTATGACTCGAGAAATCAAATCGCGACAAGTGACTTTTTGATTGTGACCAACTAAGTTTAACGTTTAATTCAAGAAAGCTTTCATATGGTAAAATTAGGTAATTTTGCTGAGTGATATCATAATCCAACCTACCAGGTCGTGCGGACAACTACTCTAACACCTATATAGGAGAATTTTTAATTTTTAACCAATTAAATCATATAGAAGATGAAACAAGCAAAAAATAACACTGAAGTGATCTTTGAGTTCACCAACTATAGGGCTAAAAACTAAGCTAAAATTTTCTAAAAGAGACATCTAACACCTATATAGATTCTAGTCTAAATAGGTACAAGAGCTTCTAAGAATACAACATGAAATATAATAATCTTCGTCTTTACATAAGAAACATCATCGATCCTACAATCAGACAATGGAAAAAAACTATAGTAAAACTAGTATCAGTATAAGAAATATATACTAGTATTCATCATAAGTCGACCAAAATCCATCACATAATATAAAATAAATATTTAGAAGCAAGCATGCAATAAGGGACAACTCCACCCATCTTTTATCATCATACTCTTACTATTTCGATTACCTTAACCGCCCTCTAGTACATTAATATGATCATAGCCTAATTATATAAAATATAATAAACAGTCATACTCTAGTACGACAGATGATATGCGATCGCATCATAATTATAGCCACACTAGATCATACCATTATAATATAGGAATTAGTAACATATCAATTCTTATTCTTTCATATTAATTATTTTACATGATGGAGATGATCAATTGCAATTATACCAATTTCTTTGTCATTGCACATGTAATCGTATTCATTCACAAATAATAGTCAACAATGGTTCTCTCATAGAACCCACACCCAAACTATTAGTGTATCGACACGATAGTTAATCAATAGTTAGTATGTTAGAACGTGACACCTAATTCAATATATGTCAGAAACGTGACACCCGATTCAATATGTATCAAAATATGATACTAGATCCAGTAATGTGTTAAAACGTGATACTCGATCCAAGAATTACAATCACAACCATAATGAATGTTATACAAACTTGTACAATCATGTACTAGGTTTATTGTATGCGATTGGTTTCTGCTAGCCATTTTTTTAGGTTTATTCCATCTTCTCAATTCACATGCATGTACGCGATACTAATGTGCAATTAGCACGAACATATATCACAAAAGAACATAGACTATCAAGTTTATTATATAATATTATCAACATGAATATATTTCACGTTCGCACTTTTTATTTTATGAATAGGCATTCTCAAGTATTTCACATAAAACAGTCAACATAAACACATCCCCATATGTGTGTATGTGTATCAATAACCAAACACTCAACCTCCTTGATTATCATAAGTCTTAGGATCTCACATGAACCCAATAATTTCATTACACATAAACTTACAAGAATCAACTACCATCTCAATGAAGTACTAAGGCAAAAAATTAAGGACTAGACTATTATCATTAGTCACAAACTAATCATAATTCGCATAATATGTTTTTACCCTAAGGGTAATAACCACACACTTAGCTATCCAAACTCCATACCCGAAGGTGTAAGTATGATCTTTCTCATCAATATATATTATACTATATAATGAGAATAGATTTACAATCAATGAGAAAAAACCTAGCCTACCTAAATGCCAAGTGAATACGAATGGATGGTAGTACAATTTCTGACTTTTGGGTGGCGAAATGGTGGAGGCAGGTTTAAAATTCCTTGGTTGTATCCTTCCTTGCACTAGGACCTCTTTTTGACCTTCTTCCCAAGCAAAGAGAAATCCTTTAAGGATTATTAGGATAACTCTGATCTGTTTTACATCCCAATGGATTGGAGGTTAAAACTTATGGGTCTGAATCCCAAGGTATTTTTTGGAAGAGTATTTTATTAATTACTCAAATAATTGTTATTATTAGATGATCTACTTTAGAAATATAAAGAAAAAGGAAGATCAGCTTACTTGTTACAACAACTTGGCGCCTAGGTAGGCTAAGTTTCTCAATTGAGTTGTTCTCAACCTATTTCTCATCACATGGTATAAGGCAATAAGGAATAAAAAAATATAAAAAATAAGATCTTCCGTTCGTAAAATTTGTGAAAAATGTCGATTAATCCGTAGGCAGGGGCGCATTATAGTAATTTGTTCTAACCCGAGACATAAACAAAGACATGGCTAATCAGACTTGCCAGAAAAGCCGATGTACAAATAAAGAAACTAGTACAATGTCTCCTATTCATAGATCTGAGCCCGCCTTTATACAGTTGGATACAAAATTATCCTAAACCTTCAGACAGAGAGTCTATGTAAAGCCCTAGCCAATACTGTGAAGTATTGTCCGCTCTTGGGACTAGCCCACCACGGATTTGTTTCTTTGGGCTCACCCCAAAAGGCGCCTCACAGTATATAGACCAGTCCTTTACTTATATAACCAACATCTCTCTTATGTTTTGCCGATATGGGACTTCTCATCTCA
>DF366075.1:2962-17503 GCA_000787875.1 Solanum virginianum
AATCTACAACATAATAGGTGATAAAACTAGTATTAGCAGCCAATAAACACATCTTGGCAGCCCAAACTCATAAAATTAGAACACACAGGCAGCAAGTGTGTAGTTATAAATCCAAACATATCCTTTCAACCCTTTCACCTCTAATCATAATGTCTCATACACATTATCATATACACATCATGTGCAGCCTATTTTTGTGTCACAGCAGCCTTATAACAACCTATTTGCTCCTTACACTATGTGGTTTCTAAAATTTATACTATGTATGTATGCCTCTCATTTATCTTATTTAGTACTGATCAAAAAATGTTATTTCTTAATTGATTAGAACAATGCAATTATTAATAATATAGCGATTTTAATAAATATTCTATATAATTTTATGTAAATATTAGTTATATAAGATTTAATTACTCATGTACTGATTATTTATATTTTAAAGTTATTTTCACCTTCTACCTTTCATAAAATAAATTTTCACAGTTCTCCTTCTTAAATCTTAACAAGAGGTAATTGACATTCTTCCCATCAACATGTCTCCTTATTAATAAGGGCACTTTGGTCATTTTTTTTAATTTTAATTTCTTTTTTTATAGAGTTATGTACAAAGTACTATAAATACTATAAATTATATAATTACCAACTTAAAATATTTATAAGGTATATAAAAAATTTAACTGACTCTCAAAATTTTGAAATGACATAAAAAGTATTATAAGCCACAAAAATTAACAACTTAAATATTTGAAAGACATATTTTTTTTAAAAAATGATTCTCTAAATTCTATTAGTGTCACCTAAATTGAGATAAAGAGAGTAACATATATTATTTAAAATTACGTAAAAAGGTACTATAAATCGCAACAATTAACAACTTAAAATATTTTAAAGATATATTTAGAATTTGGTGGACTCTCGATATTCTATCAGTGTCAATAACATGGGATGGAGGAACTAACATATTTAATTAATAAAAGAGAAAAGAGATTAAAAAAAAACTCTCAAACTTGGCGGCCAAACTTACTTTAGTACCTAAACTACATGGCGTTCATATACCCTCCTTAACAACTTTCAAATGAATTAAATACCACCCTGAAATCATGCCACCATTCTCACCTGCCACATCAGCGGCACATAACACTATATCAATGCCACATCAGCGCCATGTCATTAATTTTATTTATTCTTTTGTTTATTCATAATTTTCACTCTAACATTTTTTTAAAATTAATTCATATTAATTAATTACTTAAAATTTATTTTTTAAACTCAAAATTTTTTTAAAATGGACCCATTTATTTCCTCCACCCCACCCCCACAATTTTTAAAAATGGACCCATTTATTTCCTCCACCCCATCCCCACCCCCTCACTTCTTTTTTCTTCCTTTTTCTTCACCATTTGTAGTGCTTCTCCTCCTTTTCCCCCGCCCTTGTCCCCCTCCCCCCTCCCCCCTTTCTCTACTTCTTTTTTCTTTTTTTTCACCATTTTCACCCTTCACTGTTCATTTTTTCTCTTTTTTTACCATTCAATTAAAAAAAATAGAGAAGAACCAAAGTGAATGAATGAATTTTTTTAGAAAGTTATCTTTTTTCTTCACAACTTAGATGAAACATGAATGTTATATAAGAAAGTTGATAGACCCATTTTTTTAAATCACAAATAATAAAAAATTAAAATGGATCATTCAAAATTCAAGAAAGATTAAACTTGTTAAATTGATGTCAATAAATAAAGCGGGTACTGGACTTTTAATATGATATTGACGTTGAATTTTAGTGAATACTAAAAGAATAATGGATTGAAAATGGTGTAGGGTATGGTGATAAAAATGGAGGTCAAGAAAAATATCAATGGAGGAAAATAAGGTATTAATGAAGAAGAGAAAATAAAGAGGAAAAAAATTAAAATATTTTTTTAAAAAAAGAGACCCACATTTTAAAATCAAATCTTTTAGATAATTTAAAAAGTTATTATATTAAGAAAAAAGTTATTTAAAATATTAATTATATATTGACCAATAAAAAAGTGTCATGTGTCAGATTTCTAGAAATTCAGACTTTTTTTTAATATTTTCACGCCCTTTCTATAACACCCGGTAAAAAGACTAAATTACCCCTAGAATTGACCTTGCGCGTAACACGTCTTCCCATGCTTCATTTGCAAATCCGAGACTGAATTTGCGATTAGTGCAAAAAATTGAGTGGAAAAATGATCTCAACTCGATTTTTACGCGACTGAATCAAATTATTTTTTTCCAAAATATTCCAAAACAGTGGGCTTTCCGCGCTCCTTCTGCGACTTGCCAGGGATGCGAAATCCCACTTGTCTTTTTTTAGTGAAATTCAACGTAAATTGAAAATTTTGAAAATCAGGGATCTAACACTGGTGTGCGATGCGTACCAGTACAAAAAGTATTTTTTTTTATTGGGAAGGGTAGTTTCGACCTTTCTCACACCCCATAATTCTAAACTAGTCGATTTTCATTCGTTTTAATCATAAAAACGCATTATTCTCTTCACAAACGTTAGAATAGGTTCAAAAAAACTCAAGCGTATATTCAAGATGCAAAGCTAGGGCTTTCAAGAATTCTTCCCAATTCTTCGAAGAAGTTGATTCTCAGGTATGTAAGGCTACCAAAAGTCTTATTTTCATGCTTACTCTATATTGTTATCAAGAATACTACTAGTCAAAAGTCAAGCCGATTTTTTTTTATTTTGTGATCTTATGGAGAAATTCTAGAGTCTTGTTATGAAATCCTCATTATTTCATGATAATTATGCCAAGAACTTCAATTGTTTAGTAGTTTTCGTTGGATTCCTAAAGCATTGATATATTTATAAGAACCCTAGATAAGTTTTGATAACCATTCCATTATCATGCTTTAATTGCATTAAAAAGTTATTTCAGTTAAAGTATAGTCAGTTTCAAGAAGTATCCCAACATGAAATATATAAATAGTTTATTAATATTACCATCTTTTGAGTATTGGTTATCAGTTTTGAGAAAGAAAAGTATCAGTATAAGTATTTTTATGAATAATGAAGCATGAAGTCTATGATTTTAGCCAGTTTTGAGAAAAGTTAAGAGAAAGATAAGTTGGGCTAAGTCCCCGAAAGAGCAAGATAAATCTTGAGAATTCATACTCTTTAAGTTATGAGCTATATAAAAACTATTTTGGGAGTAGTATTGAGCACTGATATGAGTGAGAGTAGAATTAATTACTTGAACTCATAAACTATGTAGCCAGCATAGAATAGGATTGTACCAAGGTACATTCCTCACTTGCCACTGAGATGGCCCAATTTTGGGATTGATCCATTCCCCTAGTTTTTCGTCCCCTACCCCGGCAAAGTACGGGATGGCTCTGGCTGCGTGGGCAAGACGTTGTATCACCACGAAGCTCATAGTGGTGGTTGTCGATTAGAGAAACTCCCCAAGCTAAAGCAAGTTAGTTTTACAATTATCCTTTCAGCATATGTTATATTTTCAGCATATGTTATATTTTCAGCATGTATTGCATTCATTACTTATGCTTTTCATATTGAGATATGTTGTATTTACCTTAAAAGTATTGCCTACCTTGAGTTTTCGTTTTGGCCATTTTACATACAGTAAATTCCATGTACTGATGACATTGGCGCTGCATCGTTTTATGATGTAGATCCAAGTATCCACATGACAACAGATATTCAGTACATCAGTTTTCCAGAGACAATGAGTGAGACCTCCTTGCTTTCAGAGGACTTTAGTTAGTTTAGTTTATGTATTTCTATTTTACAGTCAGGTAGTCGTGGATCTTGTTGCGGCGCCTATCTCAGTACAATAGAGGCTTCATGGACAAAGTTAGTGAGTTAGTCTAGTCTTTTATTCATACATATCAAGCATTATTTTTTATGTATTAAGAAATATTTTCAGATTTTGTAATAAACATGATTGAGACTCTTGAGTTTTGCTATATATTTTAAAAGCTTCGTCTTATAAAGCTTCTGCATGCATGTTAAAGTTTCCAATTAAGTAAGTCAGCCAGGCCAAGGGTTCGTTTGGGGACCAGCAATGGTTCTCGAGTGTCAGTCACATCTAGGGTGAAGACTCGGGGCGTGACATTTTCAAGAGAATGTATTCACTCTCCCTACCATGTCAGTTATTAGGGGGTGATTAAATCATTTGAAAATTATTAAGGGGGGTAAATGAACGCCCGTGTAGTTTAGGTGTTAAAGTAAGTTTGGCTGTCAAGTTTGGGGGATTTATTTTCTCTTAATAAAATGATGTAAAAAGTACTATGAATCACAATAATTAACAACTTAAAAACTTAAAAGCCATATAAAAAATTTAGTTGACGCTCGAAATTCTTTCCAGTGCCACATAATTGGGACGACGAAAGTAACATATGTTATTTGAAAATTACGTAAACAATATTATACATCAAAATGATTAACAAACTTAAAATATTCTAAACTTTCATATAAAAAAAATTAATTTACTCTCTAATTTCTATCTATGTTACATAAATTAGGACAAAAAATAATAATAATAATAACGTAGACTGGACTTGTGCTAGCACGACCAAAATATTTTTTTCTTTTCAAAAGTTAGCACTTAAATACCATTTCAATAAGTTCGACTAGGAAAGTCAAACCATTATTGTTGACCGATAATTTCCACAAAGCTGATGTGTTTAATTTGTCTCGTCTCGTTTGTTCTCTATCAGTGCTCAGAATTTTGTAAATCAAACATTTCTTTTTCATTTCACACACGAAACAATATAGTAAAATGCCAATTGAGACAAGTCTAAAGAGACTTTAGGTGAGTGGGACGCTCTCTACTCCCAAATTTATTGCTTGGTCAAAATAATTACAACTAGATGAAGGTTTCTGTATCTTTATGAGGTGATGATAAAATCTGCATAATACTACTGAGTATGTTGTTGTTGTTGGTCAAAATAATTACAACTATTAGCTAAATATACAAAAGTATATACTAACTTGGTATAAACTATGTATATTACAAATGTATACCAAAAAAAAGGATATATTTGCCACAAGCCCCTTGTACTTTAATCTTAACCCTTTTTTGGGTTAATGATTGGGTTTTATAAATGAATTTAAATTGGTTTAATTAATTTTCGATGTAAATTACGTGGATCCATTAAAGCCTATGTGTGTCGCATGCAAGTTAAAATTAAAAAATCTGATGAATTTTAATTGGATTTGTGCATTTTCACGCCAAAGTAATTTTCAAGTAGATAGGTATAGTCAAGAAGTAATTATGTAACATATAAAAAAAAATTGTGATATGAATCTCGAGTGACTTTCCATGGAATCAACTCATCACCAAAAAAAAAAAAAAAAGAAAAAAACTCGTTTTTGTGGAGTGAAATTTCCTAGAATGTCACTGTATCTATCTAGCTAGACTTTCAAAAGTTGAAGGTTTGAAAAAATGTAAAAGTACAGCTGGTAGAGAACCTAGCTACATGCTCCAATATTCTGCACATATAGGTGGCTTGTGCAATTGTACAATCAAATTATTTCTGGTTAATTAGCCTCTAAATTAATATTGGAATCAACTTCAAAAATAAGATTGGTCTGAAGCTCAAGTATAATAAGATCCATAAACTCTGGATGATATATAAAAATGTTGTTACAAAGATTCACATTAATTAATGGTTGTTTAATAAATAATTATACTCCCTCTGTTTGAATTTATTTATCAAATTTTGACTTGACACATTTATTAAGAAAATAATAATTATTAGTATAGTAAGTTTACCATTTTACTCCTGTTAATTGATAAGATTTCAAACATATTTATTCACTACATTCTTCAAAGATATTAACTCAATATTAATAAATTGAGGGTATAATACGAAAAGAATATAGTCTCATATATGTTGATTTGTCAAAAATGACAAATAAAAATAAAAATTAACTTAAAAACAATATTTGACAGATAAATCTAAACGGCCAGAGTATTAAAGTGGCGTAGATCTAATGGATTAACTTAACAGTGAAGTGCATGAAATTAAATGCTCTCAACTATTAATTCCAGATAGCAGTGTTATGTTCTTTCTGTTCATTTTTATTTATCACACTCATTAAGAAAATAATATTTTCTCCATTCCATTTTATGTGGCAATTTTTGACTTGATATGATGTTTAAGAATGAAAGGAAAACTTTTAAAACTTTTATTAAGGGTAAAAAGAGAATTTTAAAGGTAAATTGTTTCTAGTAAGGTGACATTCTTTTTGGAACAGACCAAAAAGGAAAGAGTGTCATAAAAAATGAGACAGAGGGAGTAATTTGTATTATACTTTACCATATTAACCCCTATTAGATATTTTTATTTTCAGGTGTTAGAAATAAAACCAGAAATATCCACAATCAATCTTTATTTTGCTCTAAAAATATAATGTTGGAGTAGTCTGTAGTTTTAATATTTGTCAAGGAATCAAGTGATTGAAGAGAGACATGTGTCATGTTTAGGGATTCATAGAATAAAAGTTCCAGAAGAATGGATTGCATATTCTCATGACTTACTTATAACTAAGTGGATTAGAAATCTGTCAAGAGATTCTTTTCCTCTTTTCACCATTACCAATAAACAAAGCAATCAAATATATAATTGGCAGGGGTTGTTTTAGATGCATGATTAGGGAATATTATACTTTTAACACACAAGCACATAGTGGGAATCATTGAAATATGAGCATCACTTTTGGACTAAAGACATCAAAATGTAATTAGTTTTGACACCAAATTAAAAGCAGAAATATTATACGTGTCCTTGAAGAAACAAATTAAATGTTAATACAACTATATGCATATGAAGAGAATCTAGTATCAGCTTTCTAAAGACAATTTCTAATGTGATAATTAGCTGATTTTTCATTACATGCTTCGTGTATAATAAGAATTAAAGTGAAAAATTACAACCTTCATTTCAGATAGAGTTCGATTGTTTGCTTGTTCGTAGGAGATGAAATTTAATTTATAAAATATTTATAGTTTTACATAACAGTACAAGTGTATATATGAAATTTCTAATGTCTTTCCTTTTTTAAAAATTATGAATGATGGCAATATAATTTCATGCATGCTAATGCATATCACGCAGGGGAGGACAGCAAGAACCAAAGCACCTATGTGATTTCTTATTCACTGGGTGATTATCTTTACATTTATACAATTTTTGCATATTTTCTATATAGAGACACAAAATTTTCGGGGTCAATGGGTGCTCAAGCACCCGGCATGGTCCACATAGATTCGCCCCTACCGACCGTTATCGGTCCCATCCATCGATGTAGTAGTTGGTATGCCTATGGACAAATGAATGTTAGTTATTTCACTGCTTTTTTATGTTGCTTCATTGCTTAAATAGCCATTCGTCCCCTTTTCCTTATTTTCCGCAAATATTTTCATTAAATGCCTATGAATGCTTAAGATGGCTTGGGTGAGGTGCCTTCGGGTATCTCATTCGTCATGTGACGACGACACCCCCTAGGTAGGATCATTATAGTTTATTAGTGGACCTGTATCGTAGGATAGACATGCATCACGATTTCTTGACATTGCATCACATTGTTTATATTCCATTGCATTCCCTCCATCTCACATCATCCTTTCTTTGATATCGTTATATGTATTGGGTGTGAAGTTGTGTACAAATTGGAACTGTTTATATTATTGAAGATCTATTATACTATTTGACTTTGAGTAGCAGTTGGATCTCTTGGGACACTATTCTATGAGAGGAGTATATATGTTCATGTATATTATGTTGTGCTAGGACTTTTTCTGAGTGCAGGTGTATAGTTCGGCGATATGTGGTTGGGTGGTAGGAGTACTTGTGTTCTTTATTTCTTTATTTTAGGTTAGTTTTCATTTGTTGAGTACTGTGTTGTTTTGGACTCACCCTTTGCTACATTTTTGTAGGTTGTGAGCCCGGTCCCTCTTGCTAGACTTCTTTGTTATAGGATCAAGCTTCCAGGTCACTTAAGAGGTAGCTGCTTGTAGGGGTGGGCATGGTACGATATGGTATTTAAAAATTTAGTATGGTAATTAGGTATTCAGTATCTAAAAATATGATACTATTACCATACCAAATTAGTTCGGTTGGTTCGTTATTTCTAATTTCGATTTTGATATTTTATGATACGGTCGTTCGATAACCATAATTATCATACTTCTCTTCTCGAGTTGCACATACATTTTTTAGATCAAACTTTCTTACAAGATTCTACATTAATACTTTCTTCTATAAGAGTTTAGATGCTTAAGAAACTTACAACCAATACAATTCATGAGCAAGTTAATATGAAACAAATACTGGCGAATCACAATTCACAACCATTCTATCTGCTTGTGGTCGAACTGAAAATTTGTTGGACTGCAATGATATCTGGCTATGTAGAGAGTGCTCAACTTCAAGAAGCTCTGAAGTTACTCAAAGAAATGCAGGCATCTGGAGTGAAGCTTGACCAAGTAACTATGTTAAGTATTATCTCAGCCTGCTATATGGAAACAACAATTTACTATAAGAAACCTTGCAAGTCAGCAGATAATCTCCAAGAACTGCAACATCCCAATTCCCAAGTAAAACATTCTCCGTCAAAAAAGAAACTTGACTTTGAACCTAAATAAAGAACAAAGCAGTCCTGAAATATTCCAGAGTCAACTATAAGAAACCTTGCAATGAGATAAAATGAATCAACTTCTAATACTATAGATAACAATTTACTAAAATCATTAGAAAAACAATTTGCTATATGGAAAGCCAGTTTAAGATACTAAAAATAAAAAACAAGAACATTCTTAATCTAAGACAAATAGAAAGCAAGAACATATAGGAAACATGGGAGCTAACTAGTGAATACCTCACCGATGTAAAGTGACAACTTATAATTATATATATATATGATGCGAGAACAACTTCCACTCTCTATCAAATCTAAAAAAATAAGAGAAGTAAGCGTTATGTAATTTTTAAAAATAAACTATTCATAATTTTATTATAGCGTTACTATGAGAACTAGACATTGAGACTTGTATTATCTTTTGAGTATTATACAATAGAGGCTTGTACATATGACACTAGTTCTGAGATTGTTGTGGTTTGGCTTCCTTATGTTTATTTATATTCCACTTTTGTTATCGTATTTGGGGTTGTTCAAGTTTGAGCCGACTCGCCTTGATGGATTAGGTAACTGCTATCACACTCGAATTTCGAGTATTGACAGCTGGCTCAGCCTTAAATTCAACAGTTCACTGGTCTCCTAACTGAGGTTTGTCAACAACTGCTTGAAGATGTCCTATAATCAACAAAGAAAGAGCAAGTGCAGTATCAATAAAAATAAAAACAGCGTACTAATAAGATAACGAGGCTATCTAATAAGTAAAATATACATAAGTAACTACAATATAGCAACCCACACATATGCCGAAAAAATAATAGTTTACGGTTCATGCTCAATATACTAATTCCATAAAAAATTATTCTCAACATAACAATCAATAATGACCCTCTCATGGGATCCACACTCAAAACAAATGGTGTGTCCAAATGTGACACCCTATCTAGTGATGTGTTGAAACGTGACACCTATCCAATAATGTGTCAGAACATGACACCTGATCCACAATCACAATCACAACCACAATAAATGTTTCATAACTTGTCCAATTCCAGTAATAGGTTCATTGTATACAATTTGATCATAGAGAATCATTTATTAGGTTCATTTCATCATTCCCTATTTACATACATGCAGGTAATACTAATGACATACTTACAACATCACATATAATACAAATAAAAATTCAAAGTCATCACCTACCTCAAAACAAGCCTTGAGAACTCTAACGAATTGAAGTTTTTCCTTTTTCCAAAGTCTTGACTTGTTCTTGGTCTAAAATAAATAAGAAATACAATGAATAAACAAATAATGACCTAAAATATTTGGATTATATCAAAATTTTACCTCTTGGCCACTTTTATTATCATCTCACTCAACTAGGGCTTTTTCCACCATAATTGCAGGTCACAACCTTCCTCTAAGAGAATTCCCCTAAATTCTAAGGTGTAGGAATCAAATTAAAAGTTATAGGAATGATTAACTTACCTCTATCGACGAAACAAGTGGAAAACTGAAGAAAAATTGTTATAAGTCTCTTCTGATCTCTCAAGAACGAAGAGGGATAAATAAAATGATTTTGAAACTTTTGATTTGAAACTCGCAGCTATCCTATCATGATGAATATTTATCTTGCCATGGTGGCACCACCATAACAGAAACCATCCTGTCGTGGAAGGTTGCACAGAGTCAAAAACTTAGAATTTGTGCCTCAAACTTTCGTTTTGCAACACACTCAACCCTTTGAGCCAAGATTAATTATGATAGTTCTACTTGTCTGAATTCAGTTCCGTAAAGTCATATAGGCTTGCTATTTTCTTGGTTATCAACATGAAAGATCAAACTCATAAATCAACTTCCCATCCATTATCGGATTGCCCCAAGCCTTATCTGACTCAGGTTTTATCCAAGTCTAACCTAGACTTAAATTTTTCAAGTTATTACTCAGGAGTTTTCTGGTGCAATTTTTCCCCATTGACCTATCAATAATGATGGGCACAGATCATTTTGATAGTGAAGTTTGAGATAGATAACTTAACTTTATTCCTAGATTTTATAGTGTAACATTATTTAAGCATCCTCATTTATAATATCATCAGAGAATATATTATAAATTCTATTATCATAAAAAAACATATCTAGTTTTCTTTAATTTTTATTTTCTTCATATATATTTATTAGTGGATGCTTGTTATTTATCTCATTAAGGGGGTGTTTGGATAGACTTTTTTTTAAGTTATTTGAAACCTAAAAGCCAAAAGCAGGTACCGACCTATTTTTGGCTTTTTTTAAAAATATTTTAAGGCTACACTAAGATACTTAAAAACACTTTATGTCTTTATCAAATACTTCTAAAAATTAAAAAGTGTTTAAAAGTCAAAAATACCTAAAAATAAGTCAATTCAAATACCCACTAAGTAAGATAATGCAAAGATAATGCATGACTTGTACTTTTTGCGGGAGGTCCTTTTATTTAGCCCCCTCCCCCTCCCGGCCCATCTTTACTTATCCACTGTGTTATTTTGAAATGTCCAGCAATATTTGTTCAGTTTATGAAATCAAGATACAACTTGATACTTAATTTCTCATTTATCGTTATTATTAATTATAGTAATTTCTTTATTACATTTTTCAAGAAATTATATTTATTATATTTAAAAGTGATTTGATGAAATTACCCCTATCATTTATATTTCTTAATTTATTTGTCAAAGTCAATAAAGAACAAGTAAAAATAAACGGAGGAGGGGTATTTATTTATCGAATTTGCTTAAACTATTTTGCTTGCATGAAAGTCAACATGGAGCCTTCGTCTCCTCCTCCATTCTCCTTCCTACCAACTCCCACTTGTATTTTTCATTTTCTTTATAAATAAATAAATAAATAAATAAATTCAGTCCTTTGCCTTCATCATCCTTTTCAATCATCTGAATCAAAGTTCCATTGTTAATTAATTGGGGGGAAAATGATGATGCTTGTCAACTGTTCCAACTGCCACACACCCTTACAACTCCCACCAGGTGCAAAGTCCATACGCTGCGCCATCTGCCGAGCCGTCACTCTTATCGCTGATCCTCGCACTAGTCCAGCACCAGCGTCCCCTTACAATAACCACTACTATCCTACCCCTGCCCCTGCCCCTGCCCCCCCCTTACAATACCCACTACTATCCTCCCCCTGCCCCTGCCCCTGCCCCTGCCCCTGCCCCTGCCCCTGCCCCTGCTCCTGCTCCCTCTCCTTATAATTACCACTCAAATGCATCCGGTCAAAATTCCCGAAAGAGGGCTGTGATTGTGGGGATTTCCTATAAGAACACCAAGAATGAACTCAAGGGATGCATCAATGATGCCAAATGTATGAAGTTCTTGCTCACTAATCGCTTCAAATTTCCTCAAGACTCCATTATCATGCTTACAGGTACGTATACAATTTTTTTTCTTGCTTCAAAAAACAACCTCTCTAGCTGGTAAGGTCTGCGTACTCACTTGTGAGATGAGCTCATGCCCAAGTAACCACCCATCCTTTTTTCAGCGGATGTGGTACGCTGCAACACATGACCTCCAGCTATATAAGTAGGATTCGAAAATTTTCAGTTATTAGTTGAATTTCAGAATCAGGGTTCAGTCCTTTCAGGAAAAAGGAAGAGCAACAATTGAAAGAATGAAAACTAGCCTGTGTTGGTTTTGTAGTATAGTATCTAGAAACTTTTGACCTTCACATAAGTAACAGCGAGTGCTCAGACTGAGTCCTGACTAATGGAAAAGTATTTTTCAATTCATCAGTTACAAAAATAGGATAGACCACTTTTATGTGTAACCTTTTCTCTTGGTTCTTCTTGTTTGAACTTTTTCGTATGCTTAATTATCAATTTTTGCTTTATTTGGTTCTCTGTGTTATAAAATCTCTTACTACCACTTTTGTAGACAAACATTACCATTGTGCTCTCACTAAGCCAAATTTTGGGTTGCCATTGTTCAGCTTAAGCTAGTATAATAGTTAGAGAGACTATGTTTTATTTAACAAATCACATTTAATCAGTAATGCATTATTTTCTTTCAGAAGAAGAGAGAGATCCATATAGAATTCCAACGAAACATAATATAAGAATGGCAATGTACTGGCTTGTGCAAGGTTGTCAGGCAGGGGATTCTCTGGTGTTTCATTATTCTGGTCATGGTTCACAACAAAGAAATTACACTGGAGATGAAGTTGATGGGTTCGATGAAACACTTTGCCCCTTGGATTTTGAAACCCAGGGAATGATTGTTGATGATGAAATTAATGCAACGCTTGTTAGACCTCTTCCGCGTGGAGCTAAGCTTCATGCTATTATAGATGCTTGTCACAGTGGTACTATGCTTGATCTACAGTTTCTTTGTAGAATGGACAGGTCTGTAGCACTAAGTTCTTTTTCTGCTTAATGCTAGATTGTGTCTCCCAAAAACATCCTCTCTACCCTCAACCTAACGGACTATACTGGATGTGTTGTTATTGTTGCTCTCAAATCTAACCTATAAAAGAATATTTCAACGCCTATTATATCATATTTGATACCCTTTGGTTACAGGACTGGACGATATGTATGGGAAGATCATCGTCCTCGATCAGGACTATGGAAAGGAACAAGTGGAGGAGAAGTGATATCCTTCAGTGGCTGTGATGATGATCAAACCTCTGCCGATACAGATGTAAAATTCCAGCATCCTCTTAAATTTTGAGTTCCGGATATTGAAATTTACCCTGTAAAATCAATCTAACTAAGCCATTTAAAGGAACCTTGTGATTGATGGCAGAGTTTGTCCAAGGTCACTTCAACTGGTGCGATGACCTTTTCCTTCATCCAAGCAATCGAGCACGGACAAGGAACTACATATGGAGGTATTCTAAATGCAATGAGATCTTCCATTCGCAGTTCTGATAATGGTCTAACAGGTGGCATTGTCACATCTCTTCTGACAATGCTGACTACGGGAGGAAGTGTTGGCATTGGAATGAGACAGGTAGGTTTGGCCAAATGAATATGTTTGTTTAATTCAAATGTTTGAAACATGAGTATAGTTTTTCCGAAAACAGCCTCTCCATCTCTATGCGGTAGTGGTAAGGTCTGCGTACATTTCACCTTCCCCAGACCCCACTTGTGGAATCACACTGGTATGTTGTTGTTGTTGAAACATGAGTGTAGTCATTGGGAATCAGTACTTTGACGCCAAATTTTTTTTCATCCCTTGTTTCAGGAGCCACAGTTGACAGCAAATGAGCCGTTTGATGTGTACACAAAACCATTTTTATTGTAGCATCTTATGAAGCAACACAACCAACCATAAGGTTTACAACTTTTGGTATAGCTTTGGATGTTGAGTTCCTGTACAGTTAGTTACTAATAAGGCACTTGTAGAGTATTAAGATTCTTGTGTTCTTCAATTTCATACAAATTAATCATTCGTGTGAAACTGTGATTGTTGTACTAGGAATTTCATCGAAATCGTTGAAGTATAAATCCATTATCTTTGTTTTATACTCCCTTCATCCAACAATAATTGTCCACTATTAATTTATTACAAGAATTAAGAAAGAGTAAATGATAGGGGTAATTTTACCAGATCATTCTCGCAATACAATGAATATAATATCTTGAAAAATATAACATGAAAATGACTATAATTAATGATCGATGCGTCTTGTTTGCATTATTTGAATTTTCCCTGCTGATACAAACTCAGTACTCATGGGATGTTTGGTAGGTGGTATCAGTGGTTTAATCCATGAATTATAATCCTATTATTTAATAGTATATTTGGTATGAATTTTGGGTCTATGCATAACAAATCCATGGATTAGTTAATACATCCTACATGGTATTAGCTAATACCTTCTATTTGGAGGTATTAGCTAATCCCATCTATTTAATA
>DF366075.1:20179-38489 GCA_000787875.1 Solanum virginianum
ACCGGATGCTAATTTTCGATCGGACTGGCTCCTTCAAACGCTTGCGGATAAAATCACCACATATCCTCTCTAGTAAAGGGCAGAGCAGAGCAGTGAACCATGGCTACTGCAACTCATCTTTGTTTTTCTCTGCCAATTACAGTTTCTTCTCTTCCTTCACGCAAAGTTAATTTTCTTACACCCAATGTTGAGACCAGTCAATCTCTAATATTCACGAGAATACGTTGCAATACAAACTTACTGGGTGATTTTGGGGGGAGAGACCCATTTCCAGCTGAAGTAGAGAGTAAATTCGGTGACAAGGTTTTGGCTAACCCTGACACAGAGCACAAAATTCTCATCCCAACTGCCTCTGCTCTGTCACTTGCTCATCAGGAATGCACTGACATCTCTCCCAATCAGACTCCCATGTCCGAGTTTGAAGCTAAACAACTTTTATTCAAGGTCAGCTTATACCAATTATCCGTTTCAAATTCTGTCCTTTGTATTTATGCCTGCTCTCACTTTATTCTTCATTTCTCTATACTTAATATGTGAATAGGATGAAAATATAGGCCAATATTACTCCTTCCTTATTAATCCTTTTAATTGAAGCGTCTTAGTTTGATTATCAACAACAACAACATACCCAGTGGAATCCCTGTGGTCTGGGGAGGGTAGAATATAGGGAGGATAAAATGTACGTAGACCTTATCACTTCTATGAGGTAGAGAGTTGTTTCTTGGAACCCTCGTCTTAGTTTGATTATCAACGGAGTTTAGAAAACCAAAAGAGACATTGTAATCTTGTGATGTTAAATTAGAATGTTGGTAATGTGTATCCTTTCCTTGTGCTCTTGAACAAACAATGTACAAGGTTGGAATTAGAGAATTAGTTTGTTTTCGACATGCGACATGAAGTCATGACTTAGACATTGCAATTTAGGATCATCATTTCTAATTCTAAGTTCTTCAAGATTTAGGATTCCTAATCATGATTTAAGACATTGCAAAATTTGATCCATAAGTTTATATCATCGTCATTTTAAATTTTTAAAAAAAGATATATGCTCCGCGTGAAGAGATTGTTTGACTAGGCATAATACTTATGTAGTAATATTACATCAGTGATGATGGAATTTTTTTTTTAAAGTCGCTGGTTGGATAGTTTGTTTGACAGGAAAAAGTCTTTCATTTTTGAATGCTTAATGCACTTGAATTGCTGAAAGTTGTGAAGTTGTATACTTTGTGTAAAATAACATTATTTGTGGAAAGCAAAGAATAGAAAATGTTGTACAAGTTTAAGCGGGTGAAGTCTTTTGTTGAAGCACTTCTTCAGTAGAATATTTCTTGCTTACTGTTCGGATGATTTCAAAAGTTTATACTGCCTTCAACGATCTGTGACTATGAATTGGGGGAAGAGAATGTAGCCTAGTATATCTCTTCTTGTTTCATAGACAGGATTTTGGAGGGATGGCGATGTATAAAGATTCACGAGAAGAATTTCAAGTTGGCAAATCATTTTGCCAGGTGCCAGGACTAGAGGGGGGTGGGGGGTATGATTTTCCCCGGAAATTCCAGAAATTAGAAAAGCTTTAGTAAGCGAGAAGCTAGAGCCCAAGATCCGTCATTTTTCTTCTAATATTATGCCCTTTAATGGAACTACATTGGGCAGGTGGAAATCCAGACCAATAGACCATAATAATAGATCAGTGGCTTTTGGTGGTTTGGCTGAGTGAATTACTGTAATGTTGGCTTCATGTAAACCTGGTTGAATTAGCAAGAACCAGGGGCAAAGCCAGGTTGGGCCAAACCCCCGTCGGTTAAAATTATTTTATATATATCTAGGAGATGTTGAACCTCTTTGACTTCTTGGTGTGAAAATCCTCGTTCTGCCACCATGGTTTAATAAGTAACATGAGATCTTTATTAGGTTGAATTGGATAACATAACACACGCTGTTTTGTGGCTAAATGAAAAACATTCTAGTTATGGGGTGCAACTTGTTCTTGGGTTTGTTCTCTGATCCATATGGCTGCAGGTTGTTGGCTGGAGACTAGCAAATGAAGATGGGGTGCTTAAACTACAATGCACATGGAAATTAAAAGACTATGAATGTGGGGTTGAACTGATCAATAGAATACGCAAGGTGGTGGAAGGCACCGGGCACCTCCCAACTCTTCATCAATTGGAGCAGTCTAATCAAGTTCATGCTGAGCTGTGGACTGCTTCCATCGGTGAGTGCACTTTCTCTGTCACTCCCCTTTTCCCTCCCGGCTTCTTTAGTCATTATCTCTAGTTTTGTTTACAAATTCATCTGTTGGGTGTCCTAAGTGACAATCGTACTGACTAAAGGGTAAAACACTTTGCAAATGACATACCAATACAATGTGGTTTTGATAAACTTTTCTCAAAAGAGTGATATCCTCCTGGAAATACGTTACATCTTATTCCCCTTCATAGTTGATGAATGCCGTCTCTTTTGACTTGTTTAATGATCATAGTGATACGCTCTAATTGCAGGAGGTTTGAGCATGAATGATTTCATTGTAGCTGCTAAAATAGATCAGGTAAAGACATCGGACCTCGTACCAAGAAAAAGAGTGTGGGCATGATCAAATAGCTTTGCAAATCGTTCCAAATACAGTTTCCAGAATTGCAGTCTCTCGTCTTTCAGTGGTAAAAACCTTGTCTAATAAGAAATAGCAAGGGATTTTTTACTGCATTGATTCTGTATTAACTTTATAATTAATTCTAATTCGTATCTTTAATTTTTTTCGTCATGTATACCATGTATATTACTTCCTATTTCCTGAATGAACTGTCGTACTTTGGAGTTTTTGAGAACGTTCCTGACATGATAGGGTAAATAAAGATGGGAAAAGACTCAAATATACGATCAAACTCATCAGTGACAAAAGTTGTCCTATGATGAAGTGCATAAAAAATATGATTTGCATCATAAGTAAATCAAAAGAAACAAAATCAAATCAAGTAAATAAATTGTAGCATTGCGATTAATTCATGCCAAAGTAGAACCTGAGTCGATAAAAGATATCTTTGTACCATAACTCTGAACCAACATATATATTACTAATAGAGTCCTCAAACCTCCAACTTGAGTGTAACTCATCTATTAGCAGTAGACTGGGGAGTTTGACACATAGGGCAAGCAGTGACAGTAGCAGAGCATGGTGCACAGACACAAAAATGGCGACATGGCCACATCGTAGAAGCAGCATTTGCCTTGAAGCACACTCTACAGATGCCCACAGCTGGTGGTGATGGCTCCACCACATGAGGATCAGCATAAGAAGACTCGACAGACTCCTGCTTTTGTTGTGCCTCTGCACGAGCAGCCGCGTAAAGGCGAGCGTCCAGCACTGCACACCTCGCTTCAAGACTGGTAACTTTGGTTTGCATCCTTTGACCCTGGTGAGTTAACTGATTTACCTTCATCTCCAATTCCATTATTTTCACCTTCGCCTGCCTTATTTCTTGCTCTTTCTCTACCAATTTTTTAGCCGCTTCGTTGTTAGCAACGATTGAAAGACTATTGTAGTGTCTCCTATAAACATCCAATAACATGTTCCTCACTTGTCCGCTCTGCATTAGTCGACGAAAATTAGAAATGATTTGTACAGAATAACAGAGAAATGAATGAATATAAGAGGATTTGGTTACGTACGTGGGCTTTGGTAACCAGATCAATATGATCATACATAAGTTTGAGAGGACCAGGGACAGAATCATCTTCTTCAGTTAATAACGCAGTGAAGGTAGAGAAAGGCCTCTTCATAAATTTGTCCACATTATCAGGTATGGTGGGACGCTGCTGGCTGTTCACCGACGGTTGTAATTGTTGGAGGTGAGGCTGGACGGGGAAGAAGTTCGCAGGCGTCGTTATTTGCTGCTGCGTCGCTGCTGCAGAAGAAGCTTCCTCCATTACTTCTTTCAACTTCCTCTTATTCCTTGCTTCAATACGAACCGCTGCACCAAATTTAAGAAAAAATGTTACCAGCTGTTCTATCTTATATGTGTTGAATTAAAATTAATAAGCAAAAATAAATAAATTAAAACGAACATCGTTTGGGAGGCATTCTTGCTCTACAATTGCAGTGAAATGGAGAAGAAGAGTAATAGTGAGGAGAAACAACCATGGGAGGGAACTTGAGTTTTAAAGAGAAGGAAACGGTGGCAACCTTTCGCCAACAGAAACGATGCTTCACAAGACGTTAGTTATGCGCCCAAAAAAATTTTAATTTTATGATTTTATTTTTATTTTAAAATAATATGAAAGATTATAAATTATAAAAGAAGTATAAAATTTTATATTACAAAAATCTTACCTTTTTTTACTATAAATATTTTAGAACTTTGAATTAAGAATCTCAAATTTTCATATTAATAAATAAAAATTTTACAATAGCATCTAACGTAATGTATTGCGACTACATGAGTAAATCTTAGAAGAAGAAGAATAATTCGATATTACAATGAATAATTCACTAGTGAATTGACTTTGGTATTATCATTTTTTACAAAAACATTTAGTCATATGTTATACATGAGTCTAATCGGAAAAATGAACATCTTCAAGAATGTGCTGTAAGGACTTGGATCTCGTGAAGTTTATCAATGCTTAAAGTCCAGTTTCCAAAGGTTTGTGATATATGGAGTGCTTGTGTATGACTTCGTTGTGGCTTAAGAAGGAGTTTTAGGTTTGGTGGTCCTCCATGGCACCTCCGACGAGTTATGATCCTCACTACTGGCAGTGGAAGGGGCACCTCTTGATGGGTGCCCCAACCTTCAAACCAAGAAATCAACTAAGCCAGTCAGGAGACCCTGTACGGGTTGTGCAGCTTATCACGAGCCGTAGTGGGGTATCTCGTAAAGCTCTCTCCCCAAAATATGATTCTACGTATAAAATTAGCATCTCGAAACATGGGTCATTTATATGGACCAGTGTACCATCAGTGAACCATTGTATGGAACATGGGTCATTTATATATGGTATTCTAATGGTACTTTTCTTTTGTATTTTTTTGCTTTGTATTTGTATTCTCTTCATTGGATTGATTCTAAAATACATGTATTATATATATGACGAAAATAGAGAAATTTGATAGAATAAGAAGAAGAATAATGTAGAAAATTGAAAAACTGAGTAATCTATGTATCATTTATTGTGAAATTGACAAGAAAATCAGTCGATTAAGTCTAGAAGGGAAAAAATTAACATGGTTTATTTAATAATGGGAAGTTGACGTGATTAGTGGAGATTAATTAAGAGATGACAATTTTCAAAATAGAATGCTTCATATTTACCATATATAAAATATATTTTTTTTCAGGATTTTCTTTAACTAATTAATTATCAGTTGTATTCTAATAGTTTATTTTTAAAAAATTATATAAATCAAATGAATAATAATTAAAATATAGTTATTTTTAATAAATATCTAAATTATAGTCACAAAGTCCTATTAAAAGCCAAAATATGGTCATTTATAATTTTTTTCTCATTAATATATGTATTTGTTATAACTTATAAGACCTACATAGTATTATGAAGTGCATAGTTAACACCTTTTATTTGGTAATATTAGTAATACTTAGGATTTAATATTATAAAATTAATTTATGTAAAGATAAAAATACCTTCAAATTTTTTAAATTATTTAGGGAGTCGTTTGTGGCTAAATAAATTCAATAGAAAGTAATATAATATTTTAAATGTGAGTTATTTAATATTTATTGATTGAAAAAGTAAATATATGACCATATGACCTTTGTGATCTTAATTGAATTTATTATTTATTAATATATATGTGAATTTATAATTATTTATATTTTAAACAACTAAAAAGTTGCATGTATATTAAAATTACAACTTGTAACTTTATGTATGAATGTAGATGGTTTATTCGATTTTACTATTGTGTATCATCTTTTCAATTTTAAAAGCAAATGGTCTATCTTTTTTAAATTAAAAAGTGAAGTTTTATGAGTGATTAATTTATTAAGATCACGATTATTTACACCAAATAATTCAAGTGAACAAATAACAACGAAATTGTTCTTCTCCTAATTAGTCCAAAAGCTACAAAAAATAATATTGTCGGTAATTATCTACCTTGATCAAATCACATGAAATGAAAAATCTCATAATAGTTTAAGAATATAATTAAAAAGACGTTTTTATAGAGTTTTAATCCAAACAAGATTAAATAAGAAGCAATGAACCAAATATTTGATTTTTAAAAAAACTTATATTACTAATTCCGACGTTATTAATCGTGGTACAAATGGCCTCTTTGGCTTATAGTCAATAATTGTAAAAGAAATTAAAAATAAAGTATTTTGAATACATTTACATTTTGTTTGGATGGGTATTATGTATTGTATTGTATCGTACTATAAGTTTTAGTGAATATAATGTTTAGATAGATTGTATTGTTCTCCATCATTACATAATGACATACATTCATAAATGATAAACTTACAAAATATTGTGAGGTATGTGTTAGATACAATATATAGATAGGGTAAATTATAAAATAGAGTCATTAAATAATAAATAAAGTCAAAAATAAAAAGAAAATATTAAGTTACCCATCAACCACACCAAATCAGTCATTACACAAAGTAGGTATTTTAGTTATTATCGAACAATGAATGTAAACGACACGATACTATAAAATTTAAATACTAATCAAAATAAATATTATACTTAAACTAACAATACAATAAAATGGGTAACAACATCTAGGGATGGTAATGAGGCGGTGCCGGGTGAGTTTAGAGCTATTCGGTGCGAGGTGAGGCGGGGCGAGTGGGGGTGGCTTGAAGTAGCTATTTTTAAAACTAATGCGGAGCGGAGCGAGTTGCGGGTTTAAAAAATCAAATAGAAGTTCGAAAAAAATTAAACATTTGTAATTAGTAAAAATTAAAGATATAGATTTTTTATATTAAACATTAACTTTAATTCTATTTTTTCCTTAAATTTGAATTAGACATGTCCGATAAATTACTAGTTGTTAGAATATTAATTAGAAATTTCTAATTAACGACTAAGAAATAATTATTAAAATGTCAACTAAAAATAATTAATTAGTAAAAATTTTAAAAAAAATTATAAATTTAAGCGAGGTAAATTTATATAAGATGGGGGGACAAATTGAAAATGAAAATAGTCACTATACGAAATGGAACGAAGTAACTTAAAATAATTACAAATTAAGTTTAACCCGCCCCATTGTCACAATCAAACAAGGGGTTAAAGAGTGAATTATGGGAGGCTTAATTATCCATACCCCAACTTGACCTTGTTGAAATTTTAGCGAGTGTCGGAGAGAGCTTTTGCTGTTTTCCCCATAAATAAAGCAGCCATAATCAGCACACTCACAATTGAAGACTAATGATGGCTTCTGTTACTCTCCCCTCTCCATTTCTTCCTTCCCTAGGTTCGGCTTTTTCCCTCTATATCTCACTCCAAACTGCCTCTCTTTTCTGTATTTTTAAGCTTTATAATGGCAATGCAGGATTTCATGAATCATGTCGAAGTCTAAATTGGAGAACTCACAAGGTATTTCTGCTCTTTTGACCTTTTTTGGGGGTTAAATTTTGATAAGAAAGCCAAAAAGGAGCTGAATACCAATTTGAGTTCATGTAGTACACATGGTTTTCGACGAAATGCTTCAGCGTTAAAGAAGGCTATGTCTTTACTTTTTTTCCTTATTGCTGAAGACTGTTTTGGTTGCAGAAACAGTTGGGGAGAAAAGCTAAAGTTACAGCTAAATTTGAGCTGAATCCTCCACCTTATCCTATGGTACTATTTTGTGTTTTTGTTCTTTTCTTGGAGGATTTGCACTGCCTCATTTAGTTGTTATGTTTTCTTATTCTTTGTGCTTGGATTTGCAATACTTGAGCCGAGATTCTTTCAGAAAACAGCCTCTCTACCTCTGCAAGCAAGGTAGTGGTAAGGTCTACGTACACTCAACCCTCCCCAAATTCCACCGGGCATGTTGTTGTTGTCGTTAATTACATCCTGAAAGTGTTTCGATTATACAAGTGTATTGACTATGAGCTTCAGTAAGTAATATGATTCAGTTCCAAAATTGCTTGCGAAGTTGGAATTATGGTCTCCAATCCTAAAACCATAAAATTGTGCCCCTTACTCCTGCCCTTCTCTTCCTTCCCATTTCCCTATCTGAAGAATGATGATGCTTCAGCATGTGTTTTTCAAATGAATGATAGACCTTTGTTCAAAGAAGAAGAATACATGAGCCCATGCCTGTTAACTTAGTTTTTCTCCTTCAATATGCTTTAGGCATTTCATATGTTGATTTCATGATGCAGAATGCGCTAGAGCCTCATATGAGCCGTACAACATTCGAATACCACTGGGGGAAGCATCACAGGGCCTATGTCGACAACTTAAACAAGCAAATAGTCGGAACAGAACTGGACGAACTGACGCTAGAGGACATAATACTTATTACATATAACAAAGGCAATCTCCTTCCACCATTCAACAATGCTGCACAGGTGAGAGACAGACAAGTAGATCCCTCAACCCCATCCCCCTTCGTTACCTTGTTCCAAGTGCAATGTCTATTTTGGAAATTCCACTTCTCAATCTGTTTGGAATGCTCATGAAATGAGATTCTTCATTGCACATTTTTGTTTTACAATCGATCCAAATGCATTCCAATTAAACTTTATGGTTGCAGTGTTGTTTGTATAACATTAGGTGTCGGGAATAACATGGAAGTCTACCAATAAGAAGAACAAAAATAAATATCATAGAGAAGTCCAATGGATCGATAGCTTCATGTGTTTTGGTTGTTATTTCTCCATCTAATTCCATGTCTTTTACATCTATGCTCTTTGTATACAGGCTTGGAATCATCAATTCTTCTGGGAGTCTATGAAGCCTGGTGGAGGAGGAGAGCCATCTGGTGAACTATTAAAATTAATCAATAGAGACTTCGGCTCCTTTGAAGTATTTGTTGAAGAATTTAAGGCAGCTGCTGCAACACAATTTGGTTCGGGGTGGGCTTGGCTTGCATGTGAGAAATTCTTTTATCTGCATACCTACTTGTTCCTGTATCCTTGACTGTAATCTTAGTGCTTCTTCCACACTGACTTTTGTAGACAAAGCAAATAGACTCGATGTAGGAAATGCGTCAAATCCCCATCCCTCCGATGAGGACAAAAAGCTTGTAGTTGTGAAAACACCCAATGCTGTAAACCCCCTCGTTTGGGATTACTCGGTGAGTAGAACTGCTACTCGGTGTTTCAAATTCTAGTTAGGTAGTTAAAAATAATTGGGTGAATCTTACAACTGTGTCTTATTGGATGCAGCCACTCCTCACTATAGATGTTTGGGAGGTAAGCAGAACATGTTCTTCTGTCCATATATTTTATTCAGTTTAGTCCGTATAATGGTTATTGATACCAAATCTTTTGTTTGAAACTGCAGCATGCTTACTATCTCGACTTTCGGGTAAGCCTAGTAGATAAATATGTCATGTTTTCCTATAGAAAAGATTGTGGGGGTCTAATGGTTATACTGTCATCTCTTTTACTCTAGAATCGTCGTCCTGACTACATATCAATCTTTATGGAGAAGCTTGTATCATGGGAGGCGGTGAGTTCTAGGCTTGAAGCAGCTCAAGCTCAAGCAGCTGAGCGGGAAAAAGAAGAAGAGAGGAAGAAGAGAGAGGAAGAAGAGGAGTATCAAACCGGTAGTGAAGTTAGAGAAATGTATGTGGAAACTACAGATTCTGAGGCGGAATAATTTGTGTTATTCCCTCTCAAGTCATCAGTTTTGGAATTGTATGACGTCCATTTTTGAAAGCAGAAGAAGGATGGTTACCTACTATTTCAGTTCTTGAAGTGCTAAATACGAGGAACAGCACCATACTAGTTTCGAATGATACAAGAAGCTTTCAATGTTGCAGGTGCTAGAAAGAGGTTTTCTGTCAAATAGGAAGTCTATTAGGATAAACGGGAGGCCCTTTTCACTTACTTTCATCCTTCATTGAATGTTTATAGTAATACACGTCTTCCCTCTTTGGTTTATAGTTAAAAATATTTCATACTGCCTTCTTTTGACGGGAATGGTTAATATGGTAAAGATTACCATTTTACCCTAATTAATTTATAGAAGTATTCATAAAGTCATAATTCAAGTTCCTATATGTTTAATGTATATTATTAATACAATGCAACTACTTTTTCTTTTCTTGCATTCAAGTAAAATATTTTGGAGGGAACAATGTAAATTTTTATTTCAAGTATAATTTTTCATAAGAATTAGAAATATCTCACCAAAATATTTTATTATAAAAAATCCTCCAATAAAATAATAATTGTAAGATTAGATATATTTTGAAGAAATACATTGTTTTGAATTTTTTATCCATTTCTTCAACCAATATAAGTGAGTCCTTTGTCCCCTACTATGGTAATTTTTTGAAGCTTCAAGTATAATTTTTTGTATTTTTATCCATTTCTTAGAGTATAAAAAATGTTAAAAAAATCTTTTCATATAAACTTAATTGAATTGGGGTATGTTACTGAATAATTTGTCACTTTCTAAGTTCCTAGGTACTCTAAGGATGACTTGATCATTATTTTCAAAAAGTTCAACATTTTTTAAAAAGACCAACTTGATAAGTAAAGTAGGTGTAAAATAGGAAAAAAAAATTGGTACAATAAGGTCAAGTAATGTTCATTTACCCTATAAGGCTGTTGAATATTACTTGACTTTATTGTACTTGACACTCTAATTATAATTTGCATCCACCACAAATAACCAAATAGCTTCTACATAATTATATCACTATGAATATATAGATAGAAAATGAAAATACAATGATTTCCAGTAAGGCGTCAAACTCTCAAAAGACGGTAGTACTAATATTAGGCTAAATTTTAATAAAAGATTGGAACGAGATGCTCTTTGTATACAGGCTTGGAATCATCATTTGTTAAGGTAATACATATTACAAAGCTTAAGAGCCTAAGAATACAAAGTAAGAGCATATTGTTGGTTAATGAATGATGATTAGATGCCCTCGACAAGTAAAATAGTACACTATTTATAGCTAAATCCTAGGAAACACCATATATGAAACTCGCCCTCATAAAGTCCATTATCTACACTTTTACTTCATATGGTCATCTCAGACTCTTTCGCGAATAACTGTACTCTTGATCTTACTCTGTGGGCCACAACCTGGCGCCCAGTCTTATACTTGTGGAGCTAGGCGGGCTTTCTTGACATGACGCCAGTCTTTAACTGTCTTGGCTCCAGATCTCCCCCATTATATACAAGGAGCAATATCAAGTTGTCTTACCAAAATATGCTTTATTCCATTTTGGAGCAAGACTTTACCAATAGTTTCCATGTGAATACATCATCAAAGTGAGCTGTGTTTGAGCTCTACCTTGGTAATAGTGCTGCTCATCATAAACACTGATGAGGAATATAAGTCCTCATTCCATTATGTTTTTGCAATATCCCAAGAAACAACTTCTGTATCTTTATGAGGTAGTGGTAAGGTCTACGTACATTCTGCCCTCCCCAAACCCCACTTGAGGGATTCTACTGGTATGTTGTTGTTGTTAATAAAATCAGTACCAATCCAGCTTTTTCCGGTTTCCTTTACCATGGTCCTTGCATTTATCAACTCTCTTACTCTTCTAGCATCTTCCCACCTTCCTGCAGATGCATACATGTTTGAAAGAATTACATAAGTTCCAGCATTTTCTGGCTCTATCTCCAAAAGTTGTCTGGCTACGATTTCACCAATATCAATATAAAGGTGAGCCCAGCAAGCACCTAAAAGTGAACCAAGAATTGCAGCTGTTGGTTGAAAAGGCATCTCTTTGATGAATTGGAAGGCCCTGTCTACTTGGCCAGATCGACTTAGCAAATCAACCACACAGCCACAGTGCTCAATGCTAATCTCAACCCTCTCTTTTCCACTACTTATATCGTTAAAAATCTCTACACCTTTATCCTCCATTCCTCCATGGCTGCAACCAGATAACACAGCCAAAAGAGTTATGCCATCAGGCTTAATTTTGTCTTCTTCTCTCATCATTTTGAAGAGCTCAACTACCTCCTTTCCCATCCCATGTTTACTGTAACAAACAAGCATCACATTCCATGAGCTCACAGTTCTTTCGGACATTTGATTGAATATCGTCCTTGAATAAGTGAATTTTCCACACTTGGAGTACATATCAATCAGAGAATTATGAAGCACTGCATAAAAGGGCAGTTCCAATCGAATAATACGGGAATGCAGTTGTCTGCCTTGTTCAACTGCAGCAAGTCCTGATAAGGCTGTTAATACGCTAGTATATGTAACATAGTTAAAAGACATTCTCTCTGCCTGCAATTTGAGAAAAAGCTCTAGTGCCTCTTCATATAGTCCCTCTTGAGCATAGCCTGAGATTATAGCCGTGCAAGAGACAACATCTTTTTCAGGCATGTTTTCGAAAACATATCGAGCTTCATGAACTTTGCCAGCTTTAGCATACATATGAAGGAGTGAGCTTCCCACATATACATGTGATTCGAAAGGGCTCTTGACTAAGAGACCGTGGATTTGTCTCCCAAAGTGAAACCCAATGGCACCGGTACATGATGTAAGCACTGTTGCAAAAGTGAACTCATTTGGCGCTGTACCTGCAACAATTTTTTTTATTAAAGGCTAGTTAAAAGAGGACAAAGAAAATTTCAATTTCAAGGGTGAATCCAATGCATTACACTATTTTTCAAACATAAAGAAGGCCAATAAAATGTACTTCCTTCGTTTCAATTTGTTTAGCTTACTTTTCTTTTCAATTTATTTAAAAAAGAATGCGTCTTTTCTTAATTGACAACTCTTTATTTCTAACTTCTTTTTTAACAGACGTTGAGGAGAGTGGGGCATAGCTTGAGGCTTCTCAGCTGCAAGAACAGGGAATGAATCCTCCAAATACGGAATGAAGTACCACAAGAAAGCCGCCATCCTCACCCTTTAGAGATAGAGGCACAAATAAAGGTAATCAAAAAGGGCCCGGACACCTCAAAGGTCACAAGATTAAAGGACTTTTGGTACATTTTACAAATCTCTTATTTAAGAACACAAGATTCATAAATCTTTTCTTTACTTTCTTAAACCCTATGTCAAGTTAAAAATCAGACAAACAAATCAAACGGAGGGAGTATGTAATTAACACTTTGTATGTCGCAATATATATTTTTTGTGTGCATGCGTAGTTAAAGCAGGTAAGCTGTACGTAATGACCAAAGAAATAGAAGTACCTGATGTCAACATCTGAAGAAAAAGATGGGTAGCTTCAGATATATGCCCTTTTTGAGAATATCCAGAAATGAGGGCAGTCCAAGAAACAACATTCCTTTCAGGCATTTCATCGAACACCCACCTAGCATCAGCTAAAAGGCCACATTTTATGTAGAAAACAATAAGCCTTGTCCTGAGGTACACTCGAGGTTGATAATGGGTTTTGATCATGTGGGCATGTACCCTTTGACCTTCTCTTATAGCCGTCTGGTTTATACATTCGTTTAACAGAGTATCATATTCCTTGAATTTCACTTGGAGACCTTGTTTCGCCATTTCAAATAAGGCTTCGGAGATGGGATCATTGGAACTTAGACAACGGTACAACAGTTGCCTCTGCTGGTAAAAATATGGTTTTTGAATCAGGGAGGAAAATAAATGCTTGCTTGTATACAAAACTAGACTCATGGGGTTAACCACATATACTACTATACTCCAACCTTTGCTTTTATTTATACTCTCTCCAAACAAAAGTTAACCACATGGCAAAATTTGAACTCCATAGCAAAACAGAGTACAATAACAACAACAATAATATAACCCACGAGTGGGGTCTGGGCAAGGTAGAATGTAGCACATCTTACTACTATTCTATGAAGGGCAGAGACGTTGTTTCCTCAAACTCTCATCACAAAGATATGGAAAACATAGCAAAACAGAGTACATTGGGTAAAGTATTTTTATGGCACACTGCTGTAACATTCAAACCAATATTTGAAGCAGATCATCCGAGAAAGCAAATGCTAAACAGAGTAGCTAAAAAATAACCATTCCGAATTGGTTGACAACAACTTTGGTCAAATCAGCCATGGGAAAACATAGAATGGGCCCTCAGCGGGCCAAGTTCAAATCAACATAACTTTGCACTCATCATGAACACATAGATCGTTTGAGTTTTAAAAGGGAAGGTGGTGTTTGCATCTTTATTTTTCTGACGAACGATTTGTTTACTTGCAGCTACCTGTTATCCCTTCGCCCTCATTGTTGTTTGTAGGATCTGGAGTAGAAATTGAGCAAAGAAATATTATTTACAGTAGATGGCTTGAAATCCAATGGATTATTCCATCTCAGTGATTCATCACTAGACCATTTCATGACTACATCTTCAACAATCAAACCATCAATATGCTCCATCATAAATCCCGCAGTTTGATGCTTTACAAGTTCTTGGCATCCTGGCCTGTAATCTACCAACCCATCTGGGAATTTTGTCCATCTCTTGTATGTCAGGTTCATGTTTGTGAACTTGAGATTGCTCAGGACTCCACCTCCTGACCCCGATAAGAAGATGCCGTTTTCAGAAGTTGCTGTGATGTTAACAAATAGCAAATTGGAAATTGAACCTGCTTTTGAACTAGCATCCCTTGGACAGGTTGTCACATAGATAGGCTCTGCTCTTCCCCACCATGATGGGTGATAGTATCTTGTGCTGATGTTTATGTTTGAGAAGGTCAAGTCACTAACATTTCCTGCTCAGTAATAATCAAATAAGACGATGCAAACTGAAATTCGGAAAAGCAAGATACAAAAGTAGAGGTAGATGCATTAGAATAAGAAAGCAATCTTGAGACTTAGCTTAACAACTGGTCATTTATTGAGCAGATAAAAGAAGAGAGTAATGAAAAAGGTTAAAAAGCATTGTACAATCTTAGTTCTTGCATTTCAAGCACATAGAAAAATCATTTCAAGTATGTAGAACAAATGAATGAATACAAGAAAACTAGTGTTGAGCCAAGAGCCATGAGTTAGGAAGAGCCAGGTGAGCTATGAGCTAGGCTAACAATATGAAGTTTTGATGATTAACAAATGATCAGCAAAACATAACAAACATAACAAACAACCATATGCAAGAATTGAATTTCATACATCTCTTAAATAATGACTGTTCATGATTATAACAAAAAAATACTGAAGAACTAGTTCCTTAACATGTCTACTACAAGCTGCTATCAAGAGTATACTGCGGAGAAGTAAGGAACTAGGTCCTTCACAGTACGCTGTAAGAAGACAGTTAAATGAGGCAAAACAAATTCCAAGAAGTGTAGAAGTTTTGATGATTAACAAATGATTAGCAAAACATAACAAACAAACATATGCAAGAATCAAATTTCATACATCTCTCAAATAAGGACTGCTCATGATTATAACCAAAAAAAAAAAAAAAGACTGAAGAACCAGTTCCTTGACATGTTTACTGCAAAAGCTGCTATCATGAGTACAGTGTGGGGAAGTAAGGAACCAGGTCCATCACAGTACACTGTAAGAAGACAGTTAATCGAGGCAAAACAGATTCCAAGAAGCATAGAAGGATTCTTTGAGAAATTATGATTATGACTAACCCAATGACACAAAAATCAAGGAAGAATATGGAAACATTATTATACTTAAATACATGGAAGAAGCTTGGAAATAGGAGAGAACAACAGTGGCTAAAAGCATGAATGAAGAACAAAATCAAACTTGGATTTAGAATCTTGGGATTCTTGATCTAATCCATGTTGAATTGGGAGAACAAGAAGCGGCCATCTACTCCTATATGAAATGTTACTTTTAAGTTTTCTAGGACATCAACACATATGGAGCAGAAAGCGCACCAAGAAGAAGAATCAACTGTGTCTTCGTGTGAGAGAGAATCAATTGACAACAGTCAGAAGAACCTATTCCTGTCAAGTGTTATTCAAAACAATTCTTGTTGTTTAGTTTGATTCATTGTGCTTGAATTGTAAACCTGTACATTCCTAGTAATTTACATTAGGTTATTTGGGTTTTAAAGGCTTCCTCAACTGGGTAGAGTAATTGAAGAAGCTAGCTACAACAGGTGAATTGCTGAGTAGAAAATGTGCTATAGTGGTTAGCTTCTTGGTTGATTGCAACTTAAAACTAGTAACTCAAATGTAGTGGTGATTCGAGAGAGAGGTGGGGACGTGTTTCTTTTGCTCCTCAGAGAGGAATTTTTCGACATAAAAATTTGTGTTGACTTACTTTATTCTGCAATTACTTCTTGCATAGTTGCTGAAGAACCAAGTTCTTCAGTATATAAGGCGCAACATAAAATAACAACTAAGAACTTAACTGATTAGGATCATATTAGGTGCCATAAATAACAGAAAATCCAATTGATTACGTTAGTTCAAAAAAGTTAAGCAATCAAAATATCCAATTTCTTAATTTGCACCAAGCTGTTTGGCATTGCAATGACTAGTTCCTGGCAACTACAACAAGCAACATTGAGGCTTATAGGTCAAAATGGGATAATTAAAACATCAGAACAATAGAAGGTTTAAGTTCTAATTTTCTTTTTTTATAACGGAGAAGTCCATTTGTGGCTCGCCCTTTGGACCAACCAAAGCCTTCTAAACTCAGTGAATAATGGGCCTACCCCTCTACCTTTTTCCACTTAAATACCAGGCTTCGCTTTGCATGGTGTGAGGCTTTGAACCTATGACTTCAGTCACAATTTCTCCACCCTTTGCCACTCAGCTAGGCCTAAGGGGCAGTTTAAGTTCTAATTTGGCATGAGTAAAATGTATTCTAGAAATGCTAGTGTGAAGCACGGAGCAAAGACAGAGAGGTGTAAATCTTGCAATATAATACTATATCAGTTGTCATCCGCGGAAAAGATTCAAAGTGGAATACCTCCATCTCGAATTTGTAAAGCGAGGCCTCTATGAGATTCAACAATTGTAATGTTGTCAAACAAGAAATTCTTGAACGTGTAAAAGCTAGCGCTTCCAAGTTTGATGGCAGAAGATTTTGTTCGAATCCAGCAGTCTTTTGCTGTGAGGTTGTAGACAGGTCCATTTGATGACTTTGGACAGATAGCATCATCTCCTGTATTGATGTTGCATCTAGTGATAACTGTATTGTTAGAGTCCTCTATGTCTATACCATCGTTGTTGGGTGAATTGAAGTTCCCATATATTGTTACATCACAGATTTCTGTCTTATCACTTTGTACAACATGCAAACTGCAACAATATTATACCAGTAAATGGCTTTAGGTAAAATGTTATAACAAAATACACTTTCAACTCCAAAAAATTCAAATAAAATGAAAAAATATTTGTAATAGTATGTAGTAGCTCGTATATGAAAAGTAACCTATGACAAACACAACTCCAACTTTGAAATTTCAAATAAAGTTAACATTTTTCTATTTTCATCAAGTTGTATATGAAATTTTCATAGTCAAACTTTAATTTTCAAATAAAGTTTAAAAAAAAAAAACCAAAAAAATGAAAAATCCTATGACAAAATGGTTTCTTAATATCTTAAATTCTATATCCACTCACACACAATCATCGTAACAAATAAATGGAGTAAAATGTAAATTGAATTTTGACTATAAATTAAAGAGACCCTAGTGTGGACAATTCATTAGGGTTTATTGTTTTATATACTATTTAAAAATTAGCAAATATAAAGTGTGTGCATTTAACATAGAAAAGATCGCAGATTTGTCTACTATTTTAACCCGTGCTACACTAAGAATAAATGCGTAAATATTTTTACACCATCAACTGTGTATTGTTGTTTTTTTGGGGTCAAATCTGTAAAATATTTGACCAAAATTAATAAAATCAAAATATTTTCTTTTATATAATAAGATCGTTGTGTCTACTTCACTCGTTTGCTTCGGCTGCTTCAAATAGGCAAGTGACCATTGAGTTGTCCTAACATCTTAAATCTAATGTGTCGAGATCAAACCTCAACAACGCCAATATTTTATGTCATTTCTATTAACTATTATTTAATTATTCTTCATCAATTTCAATTATGAAATTACAATAATGTGTCTACTTAATTTTCAATGGCTATTAAAGTGTCTACTTAAATTTTCTATGTCATTTCTATTGGTTCTTATATAAATTATTGTTTACAGCTGAGCATTTCAGCTATCTATTACATAACAGTTGCTTGAGCAGGCATGTGACTACAACGTGTCTGTTTAGTGTTACGATC
>DF366074.1:2356-17427 GCA_000787875.1 Solanum virginianum
TATATGTTGTGCACAGATTTTACAGTAAAGGTAAAGTGATATAAAGAATATAAAGTACATGATCCCGCAATATAACTAAAGGTGGTCTCTTACCCAATATCAGTGCATATTTTCATTTGAGTTTTTTACTTTATATGTAGTATTCCTGCCTTACATACGTAGTACATTATCTCATACTGATATCCCTTACGGGGACCTGCATTTTATGTTACAGGTACAGGTGCTAGTAAATCTCCTCAGTAAGAGTACATGACATCCAGCTGTTATTACCAAGCTCCAGGTTACTTCGGAGCTTTGTGAGTCTAGAGTTGTATTTATGTATTGTATTACTAGGGGAGGCGGGGCTTGTCCCGATCCTTATCATATGTTGTTCCTTATCTAGAGGGTTTGTGGACTATGTTAATTAAAGTATGGTCATGTGTTGTACTTTAGACAATGTGGCCCCAATGGTCTAGTCATATGCATTTCATTTTGGGATTGTTATTTTTGTTTTCTCCCTAAAAGGCATGTTGAATGTAGAAACCCCTTATAAAATATATAGATAACACATAGATACAGGTTAGTTCTCCCGAGCCTTATCGGCAATGGGTGCCGGTCCGCCTTAATGGGATTTGGGGCGTGACATATTGCTTAAGACAACTTGACATATGAAGAAGTTCCAATAGAGATCTTGAATAGACAAGTGAAGAGGTTGAGGAATAAGGATGTTGCTTCTGTTAAGGTCCTTTGGAGGAATCAACAAGTCAAAAGTACAAAATGGGATGCCGAACCGGACATGCAATGGTTCCCTTATGACGCTTCTGTTAAGGTCCTTTGGAGGAATCAACAAGTCAAAAGTGCTGCATAGGAGGCCGAAGCAAATATGTAAAAGTATGCCCCTAGCTTTTTCATTTTACTCAAGCCTAAGCTACTAAATCTAAGTCTTCTATGTGATTTCATGTCTTATGTTTAAGCCCCTATGTCATTTGCATGCATTCATGTTTATATTGACAAAGTTCATAGTGATTTTAATACTTATGTTGAGATTTTTGAAAATGGTGATTAAGTGTATTATTTCCTTCTTGTTGGGTCTGATTTCTTCATGATTACTCTTCTTATGTACATTACTTTGACATTCTAGGAGGAATGTTCTCAAGGGAAAGATATTGAAATGACCTCAAAAAGTGCCTGATAATGTGCCTTGGAAGTGCCTGGATTCGTAATTTCCATATATCTCATAATTCATGCGTGATATTGAAAATCTGACTTCATATTTTTGATCAGGTTAAAAAATTGAGTAGATAATGGCTCTAACCCATATTTGAGTAATGAAATCACAATTTCAATTTTCCAAAATGCAATTTCTAGAGAAATTTCTGCACCCCTGGCGCGGCGCTACGATGGCACGGAGATGTATAAATTTTTGTTCAGTTTCTTGTTTGGTCCAAGACATTTGCCTCTTGTGCCTAAGTTTTCGTATATGTGAAAATACTTATACTTAGCCATATTTTACCTTCATATCATACAATTTGTATGTCTTTTTAGCATGTTTTGAGCTATGAACCTTTGATTTATTTTGAGATTTGGTGAAGGATTTTGATGTATATTGTATGATGGTGTTACCAAGTATTAGTGGAATGATAATACTTCAAGATATCTTGCATGATTTCACCCTTTAATTGCATGGTTTTACCCTAGCATTTTACACCCCCAAGTGTTTGATAAAATGTTCAATTTAGGGTTCTTGAGCCTTTGATGTTCTATTGCATGACCTATGACTTGCATGACTTTTTGATGATTAAATGATGGTATAAAAATGTTGATTTTATGAAAAGTATCTATAGTATTAGAAGTTGATCAATTGCCTCACTCGGGAGGTAGTAGGCTCGTGCAACCATGTTGGGGTGGGGGTTGTACCTCTATTGCCTCACTTGGGAGGTAGTGGGCTCATGCAACCATGTTGGGGGGCTTGTACTTCAATTGCCTCGCTCGGGAGGTAGTAGGCCCGTGCAACCATGTAGGGGAGTTTGTAACTCAATTGCCTCGCCTGGGAGTTATTAGGCTTGTGCAACCATGTTGGGGGGTTTTTACCTTAATCGCCTCACTCGGGAGGTAGTAGGCCCGTGTAACCATGTTGGGGGGTTTGCACCTTAATTACCTCTCAAAGGAAGTGGTAGGCCTAATATGTCCTACGTAAGCATGATTTACTACAAGCATCATTCATGCATGCCATATTGCTATATGCTCATTTATTGCCTAAATATGCATTTCAAATATGTTGTCTATCACTTATAGCATTGCATCCTACATATTTAGTACATTCAAACCTACTGATGCATACTCTATTCCTACATGATGTCACCATGTTGGGACCGGATCTCCACTTGATCATCCTCCTCCTCCACGTGGCTCGTACGATTTCTCTACAAAGCAAGTGCTGAGTCCTCAACTTTGGGGATAATGTCTTTGACCTTATGCTATGTATAAAGACTTTCTTTCCTTTTTATTGTATGCTTGACTATCACGGTGAGCTCGGTCACTTGTCTTGGCCCCCGCTAAGTTCTATGTTTAGAGGTGTATCTTTGTAATGATGTTTTGAGTCTTGACTCTCTGTTACTCTATGATGTTTTATGATATGAAGTATGTCCCTTAGCCCCATCTTCTCTTATTTCTACTCTTTTATTATTATTCTATTTCTTTTGTGACCAAGGATATGTAATGGTATGTTAAGAGGCTTGCTTGGGGTTCCATTCAGTTCCCTATGCGTCGTATCAGGTCTAGGTTCTAGGCTTGAGTTGTGACATATTGTAACACCCCCATATGTTAAAAAGCTTAAAGAAAATAGGAAAGTTGCAGGATTTTGAACTGATTTGGTCCTACGAGCCAATCTATGGCTCGTGAATCGGACCATGGGTCATACAAAGATCTCGTGGATTGGAGTCTAGAAAGTTTGTAATTGTTAGGTCACTAGAAGTCACTTCACAAAGAATAGGATGGGTAGTGAAGGGAACCATAGCTCGTGGATTGAGTCATGGATATGACCCTGAGAATGATAAACTTTCTAGGTCTAGAGGTCACTCTATGAAATGTTATTACGACCAATAAAATGAAAACAGACCATAGATGAGGTTTCATTGTTTCAAGATACAAATTCCAATAGCTAAATTTTTGTGATAAAAATTCCATGAAAGCCAAGTATGACCTGCGAAAATGTTTATGGGCTGTGAAAAGGGTTTCGTGGAAGGGTCCAATAGTTTTTAAATGAAGGACTTTTTGGTCATTTCTAATTTGTTCAATTCCTAAACTACTTCATTTTGATCCTTCTAACTAACTTAACCGACATATTTCCTATAAAGCCGATTCCTATTTCATTATAACTTATTCTCTCTCAAAACCTCTCCCAAAGTTCCCAAAACTTTCTTTCTAAGGATTCCCTCCATTGAAGTTAGGTTTTGAAGGTTTGGCTAAAAGATTTTTAGAATTTCTTCTTTAAATTAGGGTTTCTTATTTGATGTATGTAGGAGTTCATTCTTAGACTAGATTAATCCATGAATCCCAACTCAATTTCCCCCTTTCACAAAGTTTAAGCATGGAATTCTATGGATTTTTTATGACATGATTCCAAATGGTTGGATTATGATTATTATATGGATGCTATACCTATTTATGCATGAATTTTGAAGAATTATATGATTTCGATATTCTTCAAGTGAATGAAGGTGATTTTAAGTATAGGATAACAAGGACTTGTTGAATTGATGTGAGTCCTTAACTAGAGATTCAAATTGGTTTCAATTGCATGATTCCTCAATGATTTTTAACTAATTGCATGATTTTGACTCAATTGCTCATGAACCCACACATAGCCCTAATTTACTATGACAAAGCTATGATTTTCGTGAACTATGATTCTAAGTATGAAAAGCATATTTTAATGATGATGAAGATTATGTTATGATGATGATGATGAGGGTGACGTGACACCCTAATGCCAATGATGATGAGAAAATGAGGAGTATACCCACACTATATGAAAGTTATGTAGATGGACTATCTCTGTTATATGAGATGTTTCATGAAGCTATCTATTTTACAAGATATGAAAGTATGATTTTGATAAAGTAATGATTTAGTATTGAATAAGCTTGTGTGCCGAGGACTATCTCTAAGGGTCCTTATATAAAACCTCAAGTCTCATAACTACATGCCACCGTAGGTTGATGATTATGTGCCCGTAAGGCTAGCTAGGATCAAATTAGCATTTTATTCACATGATTTCTCTGAATTCAAGTAAAATTGTAAAGTGAATTAGCATATTTGAATTAAAGTGAATCAACTATGAAGTGTAGTTCTGGAAGTGTCATCACTGGTACAAATAGATAAGTTGACTTAGATTCACCTTATCTGTCACGACCCGAACCTAGGGACTAGGAGTGACATGACGAATGGGAACCCGAGAGTTCCCAAACAAGCCTCAAAGTATCTATATTCACATCATCAATTCGAAAGCATATGCAAATAGTAAACACATAGTTTTAAAGGATAGGAAAGTAGGACTTACGCTATGGGGATATCATAAGGAAAGGGGTTTAGCACAGAATCATATAACACGTAACATATAAACACTAAGGGGCGGGTAAGTATTACTCACTCTGTGGGGGAAATCTGAGACTTAGGATCTTTCAACACACAACATAGAATCATTTCATGTCAACATAATTCATGAGTAGCCATAAGCAAGATTCCAAATACAACACTTAGCATATAACGCAAAGAATGTACAAGATGTCCAACAATGCCTCTAACATAAGATAGGATAGGGCCCAAGATATACCCCGTGCTCACCCTTAAGTAAATAAAAGAAATAAAAGGCACCATAGATTGAAGAATGGTGGATCGTCCTTGGAAGATAGGACACTAGCGAAGCTTGAGTTGCAAACTAAATGTCGTACAGTGGATAGTCGTAGCCCTCGATCCCTACAAGGTGAGATCATGTAGGAAAATGTATGTATTAGTACATTTTCATGTACTATAGTATGCAGGATATATGCATATAACTTACCAAAACCTGCATAAAATGTTAGATGACAAAGACACATAATATCGAAAGAGATATATAGCAAGGAATATAATATAACAAGATACTATGCAAGTCATGATGTATGAAATGTAAATGATGCTCATATATAGTAGGGATATGACCTCAACCGATATGAGTAAGACCAACCGAGCTATTACTTGGAATCCCGATGAAATCCCCTCATTGGTAACGAGGTGGTCTACTTACCAAAACTAAACCATACTTCACCTTATGGGAATATCACACATTTCATATGAAGCAATCCTCCCTCCCTATGGGAACATCTGAAGATGTTCACGCTCCAATAAGAAAGTGGTCGCTGTCAGTAATTAACCAAACTGAAGGTTAGGGTCGAATCCATAGGGAATACAGGTCTTGACAACAAGAATCCACTACTAATTATTTCAAGCATAAATAACTAAAATATCTAAATGGGAGGTTTTTCTTGTGATTCAAAAATAAAATAAAATAAACACTAAACTTAGACGCGAGGAAACACTTATCTTTAGGACAACTTGGGAATTATGTTCTCTATGGTTCGTTTACTTGATAACCCTAAGCAACATAACTACAATTGGAAATTCACATGCTAGATGGTAACTTAGGTTCTTCCAGCCCTCTTGTGAAGGTGAAGGTCAAATTTCACTATGGCGCTTGGTCGGCCACCATGGCGTGCCAACTAACCATTACCAATAGTCCCAGTCAACGTCCCTTTAGTCAAGTTTATTTGATTAGACGAGAACACATCAATCAAATCATGTCATCTACTTTCCTTTTCCTATTCGTCACTACCTTGGTCGGGCTAGTGATAGTAGGCGGGGTTTGGTGTTGGCTACCACCAAACGAAAATCATAACGAAGGGAAATAGACAATACATGCAAACCCCAATCATAGAAATTCAATAAACCTAGGTTATCTCAAATCAACTACCCATGATTCCCGCAACCCCATGTTGTGGGTGCTTAGCTACTCATGGCTAAGGCAAAACAAGCAAAAATGCAAATAAATGACATAGTTGATAGTTTTACCAAAAACAATGAAGATTGTAGACACCACAAGTTGCAAAACCAAAAGCTTGATTGATCAACAATGAGTACAAAACAAGATTTGCAATCCCCAAAAAGTGTTTTCCAAGAGAGAGCAATAAACTAATCTAAAACCCTAAAATATTTTTTAGAGAATATTCAAAGGCAAGTTCTATCTTCTAAAATCTACTTTTCTCCGCCCTTAAAAAAATAACTTAAGGTATTTATAGTGTTTACAAATAAAACACTAAAAATAACATAGAAAAGACAGCTGGCAGTTGATATGCCTTGCAGGTACGACTCCTAGGGTGACCTACAAGTCGTAGTCGGGGTCTAATAGCAGGCTCTTAGTATTTTGGACTAAACTTGTATGACCCATAGGTATGAGTCATTGCTTGAGCTACGACTCGTATGTTCTTCTCATAGTCTTAGCCTTCAATTTTTGGTCTAATATATTGGCTCTCTAATTCTTGCTACGAGTCTACCTGTACGAGTCGTGGTGAGACTTATGACTCGTAGGTTGGCCTCTTAAGGGTGTTCTCCACTTAACAACTTTTTGAATTTTGGTCTCCGATTCCTGCTATGACACACCCTATGACTCGTAGCTTGGGCTACGACTTGTAGGTGTTCTCGTATGCCTTAGGCTTTAATAAAATCTGTAACTTTTCTTCAAAATCTTGCAAACCTAACTTTTCTGCAAGAACAACATAAAAACATATAAAAACCATAAAAAGTCGCATTAAGAACTCACAAAATCAGTTATTTTAGGCATCAGATGTGCTGTGTTTTGACAGCACATCAACACCCTCAACTTAGAATTGTTACTTGTCCTCAAGCGACGACTCAATCTATACAGACAAAGAGAAATACATAGCAGCTATACTAATGGCATATAGAATAACTCTTTTATTTCGGATACCCAACTACCATTTTCAAAACAAGATTGCAAGATTATTAAGCAAAATAAGAACATAATGAGATACCTGGCAATCTAACTATGACAAGCTAAGGAGCATCAATCATCCACAGTCGCTGGTGTACTCATATGCTACTCAAGTACTGTAAATGCCCTCACTAGAAAGAAGTCCCTCATATTCACTCAAAAAGCATTTAGAATTCAAGGACTGTGGAAGTATTCTTACTCTCACAATTGAAATTCATGCATACTGACTAACACCATAGGCTTGCCTCTATACTCATCTTCTGGCTTGGTGATAAAGTGGATTTGGATCACTTTAGGACTTATGGTCTTGTAACATAGGTCCAAAAGGCTTTTGTATGGTATTTTAGGCCAGTAGTGATCTAGAAGCTATCCTTGAACCATGTTTACCAACACTTTTTGCTTTCATAATCCAACCCTTTTTCAATAAGTCCATCTTTATTCTCCTGTTTTGAACCATGTTTACCAACACTTTTTGCTTTCATAATCCAACCCTTTTTCAATAAGTCCACCTTTATTCTCCTGTTTTGAACTTTTCTTGAGTTCTTTCTTTCTCTTTTTCAGCTGTACCTCGATTTCAAACTTAGTTTTGCTACTTTTTGTCAACTCAAGGTACTGTTCTCTTCTTTTTCTTCACTCGATTCATGCTGTTCTCATTTCTTTCTTGATTTCCCAACTAACCACCATATTATTATTACTTTACCACAATAAGGGGAACCCTCAACTTAGGGTCTCAGCCTCAGGTGAAGTACACAATATATATGCCTCAAAGCAGGGCCACCAATTGTAGCCACCCTCAACTCTAAGCCTTTGGCCTCAATTAAGGATCACATGCTCAAGGATAGACTAGGGCCAATATCAAGGTGTTTCATCAAACAAAGTTAAGTTAGCAAAGTGTTAAGAAAGAATGAGTACATGAGAAGCTAAAAAATTTGGAACAAGGGATTCACTCACTCATTTGGTGGGTCATTTAGGCAAAAAGTGGGTTCATTCAAAGAACAAAAGCCTAAGATCCTTTCCATATCCACCACATCACTAAACCAATCTTAAAGTACTAAGACAAGTTCTAAGTCCATACACGATACATGAATGCAGCAAAATAATCTCACAACACATATGGCATTACATCCACAATCAAGTATAGATTCACAGGTCAAGCTTTCAGTCTCAGCTTAATTTCACAATATCAGAACAAACATTGCCAGATACTCAAAAATATATGAATGTATCAACAACCGCAATCTTAAAATTTTTGAGGGTACTCAATTTTAGATCAAAACTTCAAAATGCAATTAAACACTATGTATATGCCAACAAATAACACTACTATAAATTTGCACATTATCTATACTACCTAAACATGTCGGTTAAACGGAAAAGTAAACATCCACAAGAAAAAAGAAGCATGACAAGAAAACCTTGGGATAAAAAATAGGGTAACTTATGGACTTGAGGTTACTCAGACTTCACCTTAATTCATAGCTTCCCACACCCTAACAAAATTGGATACTTTGTCCTTAAAGTAAAAACAAGAAAAAAACAAACACGATAATATAAAAGCATATATACACACACACATTAGAAATCCAAAAACTAACATCCACAATATAAGTAAAACAACATCCCATCAGAAAAATATTTAGACATATCTAAAAACTAACAGAACAAAAAGTTCATCTAACAATAGAACAAAGTATCCAAAATGATAAAATAAGAACATGAGTCAAAACAAGACAAATATCATGGTGTTTCAAGCACCGATCTCTGCCTGATCTGGGGATCCTAAGGCACCATCTCCTCTGTAGCAGTATCAGAAGTACCCTATCTATGTGGGGTGTGCTGCTCCTAATCTTTCTAAATGGCTGCCAACAATAGCAACTCCTGCACCACAGCCTCAGGTATGGGCTCCTCCTCCAGTCTCGGCCTCTTCTGGGTCAGCTCTAGATCATCAATATGCTCAAGGCACCTCTTCCCACGGACGTCCGGATGGTCACTAGCCAATAAGAATGCCTCATCGTATGCCGGTGCCACCTTTGGGACTGCAATAGGAGTTGCTAACATCTACAATAATTCGGCCTTACACTTGGCCAACTCCTCAGTGACAATGCTCGTGTCGAAAGGCCAAGCTCCCTCAAGTCTCCGCTGGACTCTTGCCTCAAAGGCATCCACTCGAGCATCCACCGTTCTCTCTTATCAACCAAATCACAGGAGAATGCCTTTATCCTCTCCTTGAAGTCCCGTACAGTCTGGTCAACCCAAGGTCTAACCCGTCCAGATAGAGTATATAGTATGGACTCCGCCATAGCCACCCTGCATGATAATCCTTGAAAAACAACAATAGAAGTAAGAGAATCAACCAGTAATGAAGTTGCTGCTGGTGCCAGAGTACAAAAAGATGGTGTGAACTTGATCTCCTTAGCTGGGTAGGCTCTGTAGCAACTGAAGTAGTGCCGGTAGTAGCTGGAGTCGACCCTTGAGTCGGGGCTCTACTACAAATGACTCTGGGATAGGTGGAGAACAACTTTCTATAGGTCTACAGGATTCTCATCGGCCTTGATTAGGCTGGGATCCATCATGTGCAACACCTCTACATGATGGTTTAAGTGGAGAGACACTGACACCCCAGTCGCCTTTCCTAACTTATATATCAAAATGGGAAATAGCAAGGCCTGCTGAGTACAGACTACTGACTCATGTATGTGTTCTGCCATAACCCAAGCCCAGTCATTCTTGTACCCCGCCAAAATGCTAGCCAACAACACAACTCTCTCAAATGTGATCACATTATCCATGAAAGTGGGTCTAATGCGCCAACAAATAATGGACCACCAAAAATTTATCCTAAATGAGAGATGGGCCTTCAGAATATGCTCTATGTGGTTGACCCATGTTATCTCAACACCCTCCTCATAAATTTGACTTGCTATCCACCTAACTAGTTCTATTCTCAACCCGACATCCTTCTGATTCACTGCCTTTCTCATCTCTGCAATCCTATAATCATATTCCACAATGGAATGTGGCACTCTATAGCTTAGCCCAAACTGCTCTTCCGAATAGTTTCTTCTGAGATATCAACAACTTCCCATCTGACTAGGACTTCACTTAATTGTGGTTGCTCAATGGGCTTCTTGATCCTTGGCAAATCCTTGCAAATAAAAGCATAGTAGGAGGAATAAAACTCCCTAACTATATAAGGGGCATACTTTCCCAATGCCCGTGACAACCAACTAAGTCGATGCTGCTCAATTTCAACCTCCAACCCTAGTAAACTTCTTAGTCCAGAATCTTTCAACCTAGCTTCCTCGTGGAATCTCTTCACTCACCTTCCTTGGCTTTTCATCTCTAGTCCTTTTTCATAAATCTCTTTCATCCCTGGAACACACTATCTCGTACTTTGTGGGTCTGCAGAGGTGATAGTGAAAGTAGAATTGGCTGGTTGTAGGGGAGCAGTATCCTCATGCTGAGCTTGAGATACCTTAAGGGAACCAGACTTAGAAAGTGAGGCATCATCATCTGACCTTTCCTTGTCACCCTCCTCTTCAGACTGGATAGGATAACTGCTTCCATCGAATCCCTTGGTTGTGATCTGGTCAAGGGCATATTGGTTTCGGGGTCAGGGTGCACATTCATCTCCTCAACGGATTGATCCTCATCAAATATTTCATCCCTAAGTTGGTGTCCTGGAGTTAGGGCAACAACTCTTCGTCCTCTTAGAGACATTGCCTCTGGAAAATCATCATAAACCAAAGCATGAGTCCCATGATGTCCTATACCAACAAGATAACACATAAAGCAATCAAACAACAAATAATAATATTTATTAAGTAAAATACTTGAACTAGGTGCAGGGTTGCAGATATGAGGTGGAGTTATGAGTCGTATGGTGGCCTTGTAATACCAAGGTATCTAAATGAAATACATTTTGGAATTAGCTACGAGATGCAGATACGATTAATAGGGTGTCCTATGAGTTGTAGGCCAGACTCGTATCTAATTTCAGACACAGATCAAGTCCACTAAACTACCACTATGACTCGTAAGAGGTTCCTTAAGTCATAGGAGAGGTTCCTTAAGTCATAGGTGAGTCTCGTATGGAAAATGTTAAGGCACCTTTGATGACTGTTGCCTTCTATAAAGGGCTACTATGACTAGTAATGAGACCTACCACTTGTAGTGGGTCCTCGTAGCAGAAAACATAGAACACCCTGGGTGTCTCTAACCATTCCACAATGACCAACAACTAACCGGAAAGCATCAGAGTTCACACAATAGAGACATAGGTGATACTGCAGCAAACTTAAACACTCTTCATTACCAATCATCTTAAAACAAAGCATGAATTCTCCTTTATCTAATCAAAACACTTCTAATACTTAAAATATCAATGCATATTAAAGGGGATACGTATGAGTAAATTACCATAGAAGAATTATAATACCCGAACCCAAAAATTTCAACCCCACATAATCTCCACAAGATAATGACCCATAAATTATGCAACAAAGCACATGGCCATAATATCAGACATTAAGGTCACCAAACAAAGGTAGAATTCAAGAAATGACCCATTACAGGGACATAAACAGTTATGCATCATATTTTTACTAATTCCACAACCACATTCACATGGTTTTGCTAAACATAAATGTAAGGTATTCATCTAACATCTATAAGGCAAGATTATTTCAGAGATAAACCAAACTTAACCATGAGAACTTACCAGATGAATGGATGAATGATGATAAGAATAAAAAAATAGGTCGAGTTCTTGGTGCAAAATTCACTTGATGGGGAATGTTAGTGGGTGAATAATTTAGGGGATGAATGAAATAGTAAAAGGGGATGATAGGGGGAGTTATAAAGTGAAAGAGAACACTTCATAATGGGACATGAAGAGCCAAAAGATGTTAGTCTTTTGATATTCAAAACGGGCTACCTTTTAAAATTTTGAAGAACGAGTTTTCGAGACCCTGACTATGTGTCCTAAAGCATCATATGACTTATAGGTCCTGATCTCATAGCAAACCCAATACTTAGGACAATTTTGATTTCATACTCGGGTACTATAAACCCCATTTATGACTTATAGAGGAACCTACGAATTGTAAGGTTGGCTCGTAGTGCATGTGCCTCATTTCTGATACTTACTATTTCCCTCTATGAACATGACTACAGGTTGTAGTGGTGACTACGACTCATAGCCCCATTCGTATAGGCTGTTTCAAGCATGTGTCTCTCCACTCTTCAGTTCCTATTTTGTACCTGCACCTCAATACTTAAGATACACTATAAGGTAAGTTAACACAATTGGTTCAAAGTCTTAGCAGTCTCAACAAAGTATCAACTACCACTAAACAAGTGTCACAAATGAAAATGTCACAAGATAAACTTGAACAAAAATGATGCTTGGGTTGCCTCCCAAGAAGCGCCTCATTTAACGTCGTGGCTCGACTATGCCATCACAGATAATTAGACTTCTCCATGAGCCCCACCGCTGCTCCTTCTACTCTTTATTCATCCTGCACTGCATCTAGTTGCTCTGGAAGCTGCTCCATCCTATCACCAAGACTTTGCATTGATATAGTTTGTTCTTCCACTTTGTAGTTACATTTGAGGACATCAAACTTTATCCCCTGGATGATGTCATCTTGTCATTTACCTTGATCAAGACTTATTCGAGCATATACTGAATCCATGTATGTTTATCAGTGATACAATACTGGTATCGTAACCTCAATTAATGTGTATTATTTTTGCTTTTGGGTTTACTTGAGGGTCCCTTAGATGCACTAGTGGATGGTATGACTATCCTTGAAAGGGTTGGTAGACTTAGGCAATTGCAGATAGTTTGCTCATATGCTCAGTGATCTTATTAAATTGTCATCTTAAGAACTCCCAATAGTCCCCTCTAAACAATGCGTCAGTCTACCCTTTTTGCTCAGAGATTAATGCTTGATAGAAACTCGTCGCATAGATCATGGTTTTGATTTACTGCCAAGCACTGCTTGTATCTTTCCCAAACTACTACCAAGGTTCTCCTAGCGCTCTTTTGAAATTACAGATGTTGTTCTATAGCATTTTCTTATTAGACTCCTTATAGAAGCTCTTGAGGAAGACTCTCTGTACTTTCCCCTATTTAGAGGAAACATCGGGTGGGAGAATTGACCACAATTCCACATCTTCACTCCGGAGAATCACGGGGAAAACCTGAAGAGCCATGGCCTCCCAAGCAGAATGTCTTGTCCCCCCTTAACATTTGAGTGAAATCTGTAGGTTGATTTAGGGATCATCGGACTCTTGCTCAAAAAATAGGGTGCACCACTACAAGGTTTCCAACAAGTCGCTTGAAATGTAGAACTTTTGTTCAGTCATAGTGCCAGCCAATGTACACCTAAAATTCAACTAACAAGAACAATCAAAAAAGTAAAATACAGGAGAGTTTAGGAATTAACACTAGAACTAAGTAATAGTGAATTCAAGTCTAATCCTAGTTGTGTTCCCCGACAACGGCGCCATAATTTTTGATGATGTTTATGCTCCAGTAAGAAAGCGGTCATTGTGAACACTTAACCTAACCAAAGGTTAGGGTCAAATCCATCGGGAATACGAGGCTTAACTACAAGAATCCACTACTAATCATTTCAAGCATAAATAACTAAAATCTCTAAATGGGGGATTTTGTTGTGATTCAAAAACAAAGTAAAGTAAACACTAAATTAAGATGCGAGGAAACACTCAATTTAAGGGATAATTTGGGAATTGTGTTTACTATGGTTCGTTTACTCGATTACCCTAGGCAACATAACTATAATTGGAAATTCGCAAGCAGGACAGTAACTTAGGTTCTTCCATCCCTCTTGTGAAGGTGAAGGTTGATTTTCACCATGGCCCTTAGTCAGCCACCATGGTATGCCAAGTAACCGTTACCAATAATTCTAGTCAACCTCTCTTTGGTCAAGTTTGGTTGATTAGATGAGAACACATCAATTGAATCCTGTCATCTACTTCCCTTTTCCTATTCGTCACTACCTTGGTTGGGCTAGTGATTGTAGGTAGGGTTTGGTGTTTTCCACCACCAAATGACAATCATAATGAAGAGAAATAGACAATACATGCAAACCCTAATCATAGAAATACAATAAACATAGATTATCTCAAATCAACTACCCATAATTCCCACAACCCCAAGTTGTGGGTACTTAGCTACTCATTGCTAAGGCAAAATAAGCAAAAATGCAAATAAATGACATAGTTGAGAGTTTTACCAAAAACAATGAAGATTGTAGACACCACAAGTTGCAAACCTAAAATCTTGATTGATCAACAATAAGTACAAAGCAAGATTTGCAATCCCCAAAATGAGTTTTCGAAGAGAGAATGATAAACTAATCTAAAACCCTAAAATATTCTTTAGAGAATATTCAAAGGAAAGTTCTATCTTCTAAAATATGCTCTTCTCCTCCCTAAAAGAAAAATAACTTAAGGTATTTATAGTGTTTACAAATAAACCCTAAAAATAACACAGAAAAGACAACTGGCAGCTGATAAATTACCCAGGTATGACTCGTAGGATGACCTACAAGCTATAGTCGAGGTCTCGTATTAGGTTCTCGGTATTTTGGACTAAATTGGTATGACCCACAGGTATGAGTCATTGCTTGAGCTATGACTCGTATGTTCTTCTAGTAGTCTTGGCCTTCAGTTTCTGGTCTAACATCTTGGCTCTCTGATTCTTGCTACGAGTCCACCTATATGAGTCATGGTGGGACATACGACTCGTAGGCTGGTCTCATAGGGGTGACCTCCACTTAGCAGATTTCTAAATGTTGGTCTCTGATTCCTGCTACAACACACGCTATGACTTGTAGGTGTGCTCGTATGTCTTATGCTTCAGCAAAATCTGCAATGATTCTTCAAAATCATGCCAACCTAACTTTTCTACAAGAACAACACAAAAACACATCAAAACCATAAAAAAATCATATTAAGAACTCACAAAATTCCTTGTTTTAGGCATCAAATGTTCTATGTTTTGACAACACCT
>DF366073.1:8157-23879 GCA_000787875.1 Solanum virginianum
AAAATACTAGCTATCATTCTAGCATCGGTATGGCTCCTTTTGAGGCTCTCTATGGGAGACATTATAGATCACCAGTCAGATGGTTTAAGGTTTCTAAGATAGCTTTTTTGGGACCAGATCTAGTTATGGAGCCTCTTGAGAAGGTTAGGATGATTAGGGAAAGGTTGAAGAAGGCCCAAAGTCGTCAAAAATCCTATGCCAATGTGAAAAGAAGAGACCTTGAATTCAAAGTTTGTGATTGGGTCTACCTAAAGGTTTCACCCGGCTTGTTTTGGTAAGAAGGGCAAGTTTAGCCCAAGATATCTTGGTCCTTATGAGGTCATGAGGAGGGTTAGCAAGGTAGCTTATAAGTTGAGGTTGCCTAGTAAGATGGAATTGGTTCATCCGGTGTTCCATGTGTCCATGTTGAGGAAATGTGTGGATGATCTGAATGCCATTGTGCCTCTTGATGTTGTGGGTGATTTTAAGGATAATTTGACATATGAAGAGGTTATGGTTTAGATTTTTCATAAGCAAGTAAAGAGGTTGAGAAACTAAGAGGTGGCTTCCGTTAAGGTCCTTTGGAGAAATCAACAAGTTGAGAGTGCTACTTGGGAGGCCGAAGCGGACATGCAAAATTGGTATCCTTACCTTTTCCACTCCACTCAAGCATAAAGTATTGATCTAATCCTTCATTTGATCTCAAGTCTTAAGTTCAGCCCCATGACATTGCATATGTTCATGTTTAAATTGACAAGTTCATGATGATTTTACACTAATGATGAAGTTTTTGAAATAATGTTTAAGTGCATTGTTGCATCTCTATGTGGGCTGAAATTGTCATGTTTGTGCATCTCATATACGTCTCTTTGACATTTTGATAATGTTTAAGTGCATTGTTGCATCTCTATGTGGGCTGAAATTGTCATGTTTGTGCATCTTATATATGTCTCTTTGATAATCGAGGACGAATGTTCCCAAGGGGAAGATATTGAAACGACCACAAAAAGTGCTCGAAAATGTGCCTCGAAAGTGCTTGGGATTGTACTTTCCATATACCTCAAAATTCGTACGCGATATCAAAAATGTGATTTCATATTCTTATTCAAGGGGTCAAAATTAGGTGAAAAAGGGTCTAACCCGGATTTTAGAGCAAACAAATAGTAATTTCAAATTTCCAAAATTTTGATTTCCAGTATAAATTTGTCCTCCGCGATAGGTCCGCATCACAGACCAAATGCGGACCTGTGTAAATTTTGCCCAGTTATTTTTCTTGTGGTCCAAGGCTTTTAAGTCTTGGGCCTAAGTGTCCCCAAACATGAATATACCTATACCTAGCTAATTTTCACTCCCATATTATTCTAAACATTCCCCAATACTCATTCAAATACTTAGCCAATATTTTATCTCCTAAACTCAAGTCTCAAAACCTTCTTCGAATCTAAGGATTTCCTCTCATCCTTCAAGTCTCCATCTCTAATCTTCATCAAATTCATCTCCAAAGCTAAGGTATGTAGGTTTCTTTCATGGGTTCCTTTCACCTATGATACCCAAGCTTCCTTTTCTTAAAAATTGCATGATTCAAAGTTAATTTACTCATAGGTCTTATTTATTATGAAAATCACTTCACACTATATTGGGATTTATGAAATTGTGACTGTTTTGCTATGATTGCGGCACTGAATCTAAGGTCTATGGTGAGGAATGATGAAGGGTCTTGATGTATATAGTTTGAAGGTATTACTAAGTATCTAATGATGTCTTTATAGTGATATTTCTAGAATAATTTCATTCTTGAATTGCATGGTTTTACACTAGCATTACACACCCTCTAAGTGTTTGATAAAATGTCTGGTTATGGATTCTTGAGGAATTGAAGGTCCTATGCATGTATTATGAGTTGAATGACTATATGATGATGAGAAGGAATGTATGTGTATTGTGATGAAAGGAGTGAATATATATATATGATATTATCTCTATATAGTGTTGGGGATGACCAAGCATAGCTCGGGGGGTTGTAGCCCTGGGTAACCTATCGAGGAGTTTGTACCTTGGCCTCCTAGTACGGGACGTGGTAGGCCCAGGTAACCTTGTTGAGGGTTAGTACCCATCAACCTTGATGGGGGGTTTATACTCTCTCAACCCGGTGGGGGGTTTGTACTCCATCAACCTCATGAAAGGATTCGTACCTCATGCGCCTATCGAAAGGGGTGGTAGGCCTTGACTTACACTATAATGGTCACTCCTTACACTTGTATCATGATCTATATAAGCATGATTTTACTTCAGCCGTCATTCATACATGCCATACTGTTAGTATGTTATTCATTGCTTATGATTTTGTATTTTGCCTATGATACCTACCTCTTCTTCCATTGCATCCTACATACTTAGTACATTCAAACGTACTAATGCATACTCTATGCCTATATGATGTCACCATGTAGGAACCGATGTACCACTTGATCATCCTCCTCCACGTGGCTAGTACGACTTCTATCAAGCTTGTTGGTGAGTCCTCCATTTCGGGGACGTTACTTAAGATCTATTTCTATATATTAAGACTTTCTCTCTTTGACTTACGTATTGACTATGAGGATGACCCCGGTTGCTTTTTCTCGACCCCCGCTCTTATCTATGTAGTAGAGGTGTTGTTGGACATGTTATGTATCTATGCTATGAACTTGACTCTATTGACTCTTGATGTTTATGGTATGGAGGTTTATTCTTAGTCCCAAATTCCCTTATTTATGTTTATCTCTCATTGTCATTCTAATTGCTTCCGTGACCAAGGATGTGTAATAATATGCTATGAGGCTTGTTTGGGGTTCCTATGGGCTCCCCATTCGCCGGTCACGTCTAGGTCCTAGGCTTGAGTTGTGACAAGAAGCACACATTTCGATTAATTGAAGTTTAATTTTTATTCGTCAAATATCTCAAGGACAAGTTTATTTTATTTTTTTTAAAAAAAGTATCTACATTTTAGGGGTGAAAATGATATCATCTCTAGAACTATTAATTTCATTCTCCTTTTTCATTTAATTAGCTCATCATAGCTAATTTTATTTATCTATGTATATATATGATTAATTTTTGTAATATATTTTTCTTTAGACTGAAAAAGAAAAATCAGATGGCAATACTCTTCAGACAGAAAATGAAAGATTCCGTCCGAACATGACAATGAAAGAGGCACTGGAAAATATTATATGCCCAGAATGTGATGGTCCACCCATTGGAGAAGAAGAAAGGGCACGTAACTTAGAAAATCTGAAAATGGAAAATCAAAGGTTGAGAGAGGAGGTAAGACTTTTATTTATCCTCTTTATTTTATTTTTTATTTTTTTTATTTTTCAATTAATTTATTTTTCTTGAAAAGAATTACTTAGCTAGCGTTTGGCCTCGAATTCTCAAGTATTCTTTGCAAAATATTTTGGATGATGTTTTGGTGAAGTTTCACCTTGTGGGCCACAAATATTTTCAAAAATATTTGACAATTTCAAAGAATATGATTTATACTAGTAAACTCTAAAAATTATTAAAAATACCAATAAGTTTGTATTATCATTCTATAATAAATATGATCTGCTATAAAATAAACTTATAACATAATTGATGATAATCAACAACAAAATAACAATATGGGAAAGAGCAATACATTAATCCCATAATCAAAATTGTCACTTACACAATTAGAACTATAATTCATTAAAAATAAATTATTCTTTTTTCTAAATATTGTCACCCAAATTATAACTCAAACTTTTTAAAAGAAAGTAGACCAATTTCATTGAAATAAAATATATAAATGGTGAATTATTTTTAATAAAATATATATTAAAAAAAGTTTGGGGTTACTTTTAAATATTGAACCATTTCAAATACTACAAATTGACCCAAATACTAATTTTTTTAGTATTTGGGAACATCGGCATGTTGCTAAGTATATTTTCTAAGTTGTATTGACAAACACTATTTTTCAAGTTTTTCTCAATTTTTTTCCAAAAATACTTGTGACCAAATGGGCAACTTACAAATGAGATGATTCGAATTTAATAGACTAATACATCTTCAAGGTATGTAAAGCATAGCTCATTGTACTTTTGAATGAACGGATCAAAATCTAACATTTGTTAAGCTTTTAGTCGATTTTACATGTATATGTCAATATTCTACCTCAAAGATATTGGGGTAAGACAAATATAAGGAGGATATAGCTCATAAAATGTCTTCATCCAAATCCCATATTTTTGAATTGAGATATTGATGTATGTAAGAACCACTAAAGTTTAAAAAGTATTATATCTGAATCTATAATTTTATAAGTACAACGAATCAAACGTAAAGTACCTACTAGTAATAAGGATTATGATTGCATATATGGATAAGATTTATCCACTATAAAGTAAAGATCTTTGGTTTGAGCTGAGGTAGTAAAACAATCCTAACATGAAGTTCTTCCCTTTTTAAGGGGCCTGACAAAATGCCAATCCAAATTTGTGGAAGGCCCTAATACGAGTTTCGAATACTAACTAAAAACTTCCCATAAAAAGTGTTAAGTATCTTTAAAAGGCCGAATAGGTTTTTTTAAAGACCTGTCCCAGCACTGTGAAGTATTATGCACTCTTGGGCCTAGGCCATCATGGATTTGTCCCTTTAGACTCACCCCAAAAAGTGTCATACAGTATATAGACCAGTCTATTACTTTATATACCCTCTCCTGTGTTTTGCCGATGTGGGACATCTCCTCTTAAGATGAGTTGTTACATACACTGTAAGGACCTAAAATTTTCAACCTTATTTATGTTGTTTAAGGCTATCATGGGTCCCCTACGTCAAGCCAAGTTCAAAGAAATTTCTGTTGGCTAAGTTCGACACAAGTACCAGTAGAAGGGTCAACTTCAAATAAGCATACCTTTAAGCACACATGAAACTAGGTGGTCCACAACATGTTAAATGAAATCCCTTTGGGTTAGATTCACAACACACTTGGTTTCACCTTATTTTGATGTCAGTTGAAGAAGGTATGATCATTTTCGTGAGATCCTCTTGTGCAGTGGTGTCAAACGGATAATTTGACGAGAAGTGATGCCTTTGATGGGCTATTTGGGTTAGCTGGGACTGGAAAGGGCCACTTTTGGAACCAAGGAAGGTGACACAGCCAGTGGCATCGACTGTGTGGCTTGCCACTGACCGTGTGGATGTGCACAAAGTATGTCAAGGGAAGCTTGCTCAACTTGGGGGAAACTTTGGTTAAGAGGGGTGCCAAGGGCACCCTTGACTGGTTGTGTGGGGTATGATGGCCCATGGTACCTAGGTGTTAGGTGTCTTGGCCACATTTTCGTGCCTAAGTGTGGTGCTACGAACCACTAAATGGACCGTGAAACATCACACGGCCCGTGAAGTGGTCCGTCAAAGTGACAAGACATGAAAGTTTTTCTAAGTGTTTCCAACTCCCGTTTATTTTTCTAAGTCCCTTTTGACGAGAACTCCACATGACTAGTGGAGTGCCATATGGCTAGTCAAGCCTCCAACAAGGCCACACTTTATCAAATTTTCCATCTGTTCACTAATGGCATTTTCATAAATTTTAATTGCTCTAATGACCTTTTTAGACTTCTAGTGCCATCTTAACCTCAGCAAAAGGCCTAAACTCTATTCAAAGGATTAAAACTCATTACTCCCATCTTGAATACACTCTCAATTCTCTCAAGAGCCTCCACCAAGTCCCCCATGCCAATTTCAAGGAAACTCTTGAACAAGTTTAGATTTCAAGATCCACTTTCAAGCTTCCATTCTTTCTCAACTCAATTTCAAGGAACTTAAAGGCTAAGGTATGTGGGTTGATCCTTGATTCCTTCAAATCAAAGAGACCTAAAATTATTTTCAAGAAAACTTACATGGACTTTGTTTACTTTAATTTGGGGTTTTGAATATTATGATTCCTAAAACTTTATTGATGCATGGGTAGTGTATATTTGATGATTTTAATATGATGTAAACCATTATATGAAGATTTACTTTGGGTTTATAAAATTACAAGTATGCATGCCCCTTTTTAAAAGCTTGTTTATGCATGGGTAAACTTATGTTGGATTTAAATATGGATTTAATGGTGTATATACTTTAATTTCACCTTATATTATTGATTTTAGATTTAATTCTAATTACCCATGTCATTATGTCATTATTCATAGCATATGTATTCATTTACATGGATTATTATGGGAATTATGTTATAGGTTAATCATAATTATGTTCTATGATATGAATTTGATAAGATATTGGTTATGACAATATTGTGATCATATATATGTCTTTGATTTTGGCTCTTTGAGCATTTTGGGTGCTTGCACCATTTTGTATATGAATGGGCTATTCCTATGCATGAGTATATAGACTATGAAATTATGTTTTGGCCATTAAGCTTAAGAATGCATTGAAATGGTTTTGGAAATAATTTACGTTGTTTGAAAGTATGTATATATATGTATATGTATATGTATTCTTGTAGAATGACGACTTAGCACCGATGAATGGAGGATTTGCTCTCTTTCCTTGAACTATGTGCCTACCATGAATTTTCTATCCGAAGAGGGAGTTATCCCGTAAGGAGAAGAAATGATTTGATTTTATTTGATTTGTGATTTGTGAAAATTCTATCCAAAGATGGAGTTGTCACATAAGGAAGGTTACTTCATGCGAAATGGAAGTTGTCTTGTAAGGTGAAGTATGGTCTACCCTTGGCAAGTAGACCACCTCTTTACCGATGAGGGAGTTTCATCGGGATTCCAAGTAATAACTCGCTTGGTCTTACTCATGCACGTTAAGGTCACATCCCCATTATATATGAGCATCATTTGCATTTTATACATTATGACTTTCATAGCATCTCGTTATATTACCTTCTTTGATATTCAACTCTTTTTATATTATGTGCCTTGTCATCTAACGTTGATATGCAGGTTTTGTTAAGTTATATGCATTGCATCCTGCATACTTAGTACATTCAACATACTACCACATACTCTTGCCTACATGATTTTTACCATGTAGGGACCGAGAACCTTGATCACCCTCCGTTCGACGCTTAGCTTGGTTTCCAGTTTTTCTTGTATTGGTGAGTCCTGTCTTTCAAGGATGAACCACTATCCATCTACCTATGTTACCTCTTTCATTTTTGTACTTGAGGGTGAGCCCGGGGTATGTCTTGGCCCCTGACCCATCTATGTAGAGGAATTGTTGGACACCTTGAAAACCTCTTTACGGTATATGCAATGAGTTATGGTTAAGTCTATGTTATGTATTTGGTTATCCTTAAGTATTGATATGTGACTTGATCTTATGTTGATGGAAAGATCCTAAGTCTTGAATTGCCCCCATAGCATGAGTCCTACATACCTGCCCCTTAGCATTTATGTGCAATGTGTTATGTGAACTCTTGTTAACCTTTTTCCATGATGTCCCCATAGCGTGAGTCCTACTTTTCTGTCCCTTAGAACTCTGTGTTTATTGTTGATTATGCTTCCATATTGATGATGCGAGTTTTGGTATATTGTTTGGGAACCCTCGAGTTCCCATACACACTGTCACATCTAGGCTCTAGGTCCGGATTGTGACAAAGATGGTATCAGAGGCCTAGGTTTGTAAATGATCTTCGGAGTCCAACATGTCACGTCAAGTAGAGTCTTAATCATGGGTGTGAAGTGCACCATGCCTATGAGTGGGAGGCTATGACGGCATTCTAGGAATTATCTTACTTTTTCATGTCTTATATCGTACCGTACATAGTTGGTTTAGCTCTTGACACTTGATGGTATCCTTGCTTTATTCCAGAATATGCCTCATGGTAGACCTGGCAGATCAGCCCTAGCTAATGAGGGTCAAGCACCTCAAGGGCCTAGGGATGAGCCTGTCACTCATGGTGAGTTCCGTACGACCTTTGCCATGCTTGCCTAAGTGGTGATTACTCAAGCTAGACAATCTAACCTTCCTCAGGATTCCGCTCTGGCTTCTAAAGTAAGAGATTTCACCCAGATGAATCCTCTGAAGTTCTTTGGGTCTAAGGCTGACGAGGATGCTCAAGAGTTCATTGTGAGCTTTTTAAGGTATTGAATATCATGGGTGTCACTTCTGAGGAGAGGGCTGAGCTAGCAGCCTATTAGTTGAAGGATGTAGCATAGGTGTGTATACTTAGTGGTCTATGAAGAGGGTTTGTGGTGATGATATTACTTAGGAAGAGTTCAAGCTTGCTTTTCTGGATCATTTCTTCCCACTTGAGCTTAGGGAAGCCAAGATGACTGATTTTATCAACCTCAGATAGGGTAATATGAGTGTGAGGGATTATGCCCTCATATTCACCAATATACTCCGACACTTGTGGCTGATCCTCAAGAAAGAATGCATAAGTTCATCTCTGGCGTTTCTGACTTGCTTGTTCAAGAATGTCGTATGGTCGTACTTAATCGGGATATGGATATCTCTAGACTTATGGTTCATGTAGAACAAATTAAAGGGCAAAAACTCAAGGGGAGGAGGATGCATGATCCTAAGAGGGCTCGTTTTGATGGTGAGTTCTCTAACTCTCGGGGTGGTGGTTATGGCCGATTCTAACAAGGCCAAGGTTCAGGTGCTCGGGTTACTAATGCTAATATACCTCCTCCTAGGACATCAGTTGGTGGTGCTCAGGGGAAACCTATGTCTACCAAGTGTAGGAAGCACCACACAGGTCCTTGTTGGAGATAATTGGGTGCTTGCTTCGGGTGTGGCGATAAGAATCACAAAGTTTCTGATTGCCCCAAGAACCTTCAGAAAGGTCAAGGTCAGGTGGCTCAAGGTGAACAAGGTTAGCAAAGGGTTTCTCATGGTGTCGCTTCGAGGATAAACATATTCTATGCTCTTCATGTGCATCAGGAAGGTGAGGAGGCTTCGAATGTTATGATTGGTATGTTAAAAGTCATTGATTTTGATGTTTATGCTTTGCTTGATCCGAGTGCAAACTTGTCTTTTGTGACTCCTCTGTTGGCTATTAAATTTGGTTTGAGTCCGAAAATTTTGAGGGAGCCTTACTCAATTTATACTCTTGTGGGTGAATTTGTTGTTGCACATAGAGTCTATCATAGTTGTCCTATTTCTATATTATATAAGGTATTCCCGTGTGATCTTGTTGAACTTGAAATGTATGATTTTGATGTGATTCTTCGAATGGATTGGTTGCATGCATCATATACCTCTATAGATTGTAGGACTCGGGAGGTCAAGTTCCAATCTCTTGGTGAGCCCGTTCTTGAATGGAAAAGTACTGACTCCGCTATTAAGGGTCAGTTTATTTCCTACCTCAAAGCTCAGAAGATGATCTCCAAGGGATGCATATATCACATTATGAAGGTTAAAGATGTGGAGTCTGAATTGCCTATTCTTGAGTCTGTGTGAATGTGTTTCGCAAAGACTTGCCCCATATTCCTCCTGAAAAGGAGGTAGACTTTGGCATAGATCTTCTTCCAGATACTCAATCTATCACTATTCCTCCTTATCATATGGCACCGGCTGAGTTGAAGGAATTGAAGGATCGATTGAAAGATTTGTAAGAAAAAGGTTTCATTAGGCCAAGTATATCTCCATGGGGTACTTCGGTGTTATTTGTAAGAAAGAAAGATGGATCTCTTCGGATATGTATCGATTATAGGCAACTGAATAAGGTGACCATTAAAAATAAGTATCTATTGCCTAGGATCGATGACTTATTTGACCAACTTTATGGGGCTACTCACTTTTTGAAATTGACCTCCGTTCTGAGTATCATTAATTAAAGGTTAGAGAATGTGACATTCCCAAGACGGCCTTTCGAACGAGGTATGGGCACTTTGAGTTTGTTGTGATGTCGTTTGGCCTAACTAATGCTCTGGTTGTGTTCATAGACCTTATGAATCAGGTGTTCAAGCCATTCCTTGATAATTTTGTGGTTGTTTTCATTGATGATATTCTTATCTATTCCCGAAGTGAACGGGAGCATATGGGTCATTTGAGGTCGAATTTTGCAAACCTTGAGAGAGAAGAAGTTTTATGCCAAATTTAGCAAGTGTGAGTTTTGGTCAGGTGAGGTTACTATTTTAGGTCATGTGGTGTCCGGTGATGGTATAAACGTGGATCCAAAGAATATCGAAGCAGTAAAGAATTGACCTAGACCGTTGACTCCTTTGGACATTCGAAGCTCCCTTGGGTTAGTGGGCTTTTATAGAAAGTTCGTTAAGGGGTTCTCATCTATTGCATCTCAATTGACTAAATTGACTCAAAAGAAGGCTAAGTTTGTATGGCCAGATGAGTGAGAGAAGAGTTTTCAAACTTTGAAGGATCGACTTACATCAGCTCCAGTTTTGACTCTACCAAATGGCATAGACGGATTTGTGGTATATTTTGATGCCTCTCAAATTGGTTGGGTTGTGTAATTATGCAACATGGTAAGGTGATAGATTATGCATAAAGAAAAGGTACATGAGCGTAACTACCCAACTCATGACCTTGAGTTAGTGGCAGTGGTCTTTGCTTTGAAGATTTGGAGACACTATTTGTATGGGGTTCATGTGGATGTTTTTACCGATCACAAGAGCTTGCAATATATGTTCACTCAAAAGGACCTTAATTTGAGACAAAGAAGATGGTTGGAACTCCTAAAAGATTACGACATGAGTGTTCTATATCACCCCGACAAGGCAATGTGGTACCCGATGCTCTTAGTAGGCTATCCATGGAAAGTGTGGCTTATGTTGAGGAAGGCAAGAGGGAGTTGGCAAGGGATGTCCACCGTTTGGCTAGATTTAGTGTTAGAGTGGCCGATTCCAATGATGTTAGTATACATGTTCTAAATGGGGCCGAATCCTCGGTGGTTGTTGATGTGAAGGCTAAACAAGATCTAGACCTTGGTTGAATTGAAGAAATTGGTTGCCGAAAAAATTATTGAGGTTTTCACCCAAGTGGGAGATAGTGTACTTCGGTATCAAGATTGGTTATGCGTTCCGGATGTCGATGATCTTAGGAAGGTGATCATGTGTGAACCCATAGTTCTCACTATTGTATTCACCCGGGGTCCACTAAAATGTATCGCGATTTGAAGAAGGTGTATTGGTGGTGTGGTATGAAGAGTGACATAGCAAAGTTTGTATCCGAATGCTCAAATTGTCAACAAGTGAAGGTGGAGCATCAAAGGCCAAGTAGATTGGATCAAGACATTGAGATTCCAACTTGGAAGTGGGAAGACATAAATATAGACTTTATAGTTGGGCTGCCTCAGACTCGGAAGCAATTTGATTTTATTTGGGTTATCATTAATTGGATGACTAAATCGGCTCATTTCTTATTGGTTAAGACTACTTTTGGTGCTGAAGAGTATGCAAAGTTATACATTCAGGAATTGGTAAGGTTGCACGGCATGCCTAGATCTATCATATCGGACTGAGGTACCAAATTTACCTCACACTTTTGGAAATCGTTTCTAACGGGACATGGTACTAAAGTCAAGTTGAGTACCGCCTTTCATCCCCAAACCGATGGACAAGCCGAGAGGACAATTCAAACCTTGAAAGATATGTGGAGGGCTTATGTGTTGGAGTTTAAAGGTAATTGGTATGACCACGTTCCACTTATCGAGTTTGCTTATAATAATAGCTTCTATGCTAGCATTGGTATGACACCATTTGAGGCCTGTATGGTAGGAGGTGTAGATCTCCAGTGGGCTGATTTGAGTTGGGGGAAGTAGCTTTGATTGTCCCGAACTTAGTAATGTCATCTATGGAGAAAGTGAAGTTGATTAGAGAAAGGTTAAAGATGGCACAAAGTCGCCAAAAGTCCTATTCGGATGCTAGAAAGAGGAATCTTGAAATCCAAGTTGGAGATTGGATGTTTGTGAAAGTCTCACCTATGAAGGAAGTCTCACCTATGAAGGGTGTAATATTAATGTTCATAGCGGTCACTTGGTTGCCAGTGCTTTGTCAGATCTTTACCTCTCTTTCGATGCTGTTTTACATGGTTTTACTAGACCACTTCATGGTTTAGCCAATTAGGAAGTTTTGATATAGATACAATCTGTTGTAGAAGAGTGTGGGGAGAACATCTCCAAGGAGTAGTTGAAAGACTACGTTTGGAAAACATTGAAGAATGGCAAGGTTGTCCCTGGTTTTGGATATGGAGTTATGCGAAAGACTGATCCATGATATACAAGCCAGAGAGAGTTTTCTATGAAGAATTTGCCTGAAGACCCATTGTTTCAACTGGTTTCACAACTTTGAGAAGTTGTTCCTCCGGTTCTTACAGAACTTGGCAAAGTTAAAAACCCTTGGCCAAATGTTGATGCCCACAGTGGTGTGTTGTTGAACCATTATGGTTTAACTTAAGAATGATATTATACAGCCATTTTTGGTGTATCAAGAGCTCTTGGCATTTCCTCTCAGCTAATTTGGGACCAAACTCTTGGATTGCTGCAAGAGAGGCCATAGAGTGTACAATGGAGTGGCTTGAGAACCATTGCAAGAAAGCATGAATTGTTTGAAATCTCTATGAGCATAAAACACAATGTATAATCTTTATGAATAATTGCCTGAGTAAGCACTCTTTTCTTGGGACAAGATAGGTCGCATGGTTAATGACTATCATTCAAACTTCATTGAATTTGCGAGAATTGTATGGTCTCTTTCGCCTTGTCCCCAAATTTTGAACTCAGTCTAGTGGATTTATTTCCCTTTATTCAGAGAAATAAACCATTTTGTAAACAAGCCTTGCGAAAAAAAGAACTAAAACTGTTCAAGTCTGTTGAGATCTTGCGGTTAAGATTTTTTAAAAAAAATCAATCTATAGTTTGCTATATTTTTTGGCTTTTATTAAATAAAGGAAAAGTTCACATTTGATGTTTAAATTTATCATGATTATGTGACAAAGTTAAAGAACAATCATTATACTCAAAGACATAATATACTTATTGAGTTGATATTAACATCTATAATCAGTAGACACCGTGACTTAACTTTATAAATTTTAAAGAACAACATCAAATATTAATATTTGAAATCAAATTTCAAGGTTCAATGACTTTTGGAAAGCCAACAATTTTAAAAGTTAAAAAATGATGTTGTTCAAGTATAACTCTTTCTAACTTACCACTAGTAAGACTACCCTTATGGGTATAATGTCAGTAAATTACTAAATCATATATGGCTAATACCCCTGAACAAATGCCCATGTACATATTTTAGAAATATCAATAATTTAACAACTTCGCAATTTATCATCCATATATAATTCTGTCCACCTATTTGAAGTGGTGATTAAATTACCTCAAGTACTAACACATTTCTTGCAGCCAAACATCACCCTGTTCAACTTTTAAGCAACTGGCTAATAAATGAGTTAAAAAGATGATTAAGGGAAGGATAAATCAATCAACACTGGGCATTCCCCGAGTTAATTATTTGTTTTTGGAACAACCAACAAGTAACAAAAATTATTAAATAGTTTCAATACATACCATCATGGTTACTAAAGCATGTCATTTGGCCATACTCTTTGCCAACCCAAATAGTTTACAGTTTACACCTATCGCAACAATACATGCATGTTGACCAAGTCTGACAAAGTGAGTCTGTCAAGTCACCCCAGATTTAAATACAACTTCATTAATTTACGATGGTATAAGCTTTTCAAAAATTTCTTGATCAAACAAAAAAGTCACATCAAATGACTGGAACATAATATTATCGTGTAGTCTTATCGGCCACAAATATGAATTCGAGCTCAATTAGTTACTTTCTAATTATGCCAACATTGAAAAATAAAATGACAGCAAAACAAATAAGAAATTTTGTAAAAGAGGTTCAAAAGACTTTACAAACGTGTGCACTAAACTCATGCAAGACGTTATTTTCATAGCTCGAGCCTATGAAATATATGTGCCTATTTACATGTAGGTTATTTTCCAAAGAGTAAGTTAGTTGATAAAAGTTTACATGTAGCAATGCCTATTTAGTGATGTCTATTTTCTTAATATGGTAATAAAATCAAACCTATCTTTATTCTCAATTTATCCTATTTTAGATCTTTATATTATGTTGTTCATGCTCCAAATATTTAGTCTAAACATGTGTCGAGGGTTTTAAAGTTTCCCCATTATTGAGTTGGAAAATGATTGAGTTGTTTGAAGTGCCATTATTGGGTTAGAAAAAGATCGCTTTGTCTCCATGTATACGCTTAGATAATCTCGCCAACAACCTTATTACATTATATTTTGGTATTGTGTTAGATCGAATAACCATCTTTTTAACGTGTTTTATAAGAGTCATCAGGCCTATCACACTTATCAATATTCTTAATTTAACAATGTTAAACATCTATCAATATTGTATTGTTCATATCACAAATTTTCAAGTCTAAGCAAGAGAGAATGAATAGTTTTATCCTTTCTTATATGGTCTTAAAACAAATCTTCACTTCATAACATTTACCATTAAAAACCATGAATTTGCAACATAAGTTGCTATCAAAAATATTTTCAATGATCGAGCTAATTTTATTTTATTTTTACTTTTTTGCTTTTTTGTTTACTTTTTCTATTGTAGATCACATGGATTGAACATGTTCAAGTAGATGAAAAAAATCAAATTAGTCGTATATTTAGAGACTTATTGTGTAATCATCAAGCATATGGAGCTAAAAGATGGATTGTTACACTTCAAAAAATGTGTGAGAATGAAACACGTTCTACTGGGCATGATCTCAAAAGCGGTTTGATAGTCTATCCCCTTCTTTATGTATTTACAACTTTTAGAATTTTGATTTACCAAATAAAAAAATGATCTATGTGAAATTTTCCATAACTTCGAGGCAGCTTTGATTAAAATGAAAATCCTTATGGCTCTAAATCACCCCTCTTTTCTTTGTTTATTTGAAACACGAGTTCTTTTTCTTTAAAAATGTGTTTGATGTGAAAGTTTTTTTTATCTTTTTGAAAAACTAATTTATTTTTAAACGATTGACGACTGAAAAATGATCACTTTTCTAATTTTTGAGCGAAATTTAGTTTTCTTTGCAATTATCTCAATTTTTAATTCAAAACATCCTTCTTTAAATTTTCTTTCTTCTTTAGGATGTGTTTGGCATGAAGATGTTTTTCCAAAAAAAATAAAAAATAAAAAATAAATATATATATATTTCAATCAAAGGATCAGCAAGAATGATCACTTCTCACAAATTTTCTTTTTTTGGAGGGGGAGGGGGGCATCATTTCCTTCACAATTAGCTTAACTTTTAATATTGTATCAACGCTTTAACAAAACTCAAGAATTACTTTCATGATTAACACTCAAAGATGAAACGATCCCAAAAAGTACTTGAAAACATGCCTCGAAAGTGCCTGGAATCTTGTTTTCCATATATCTAAAAATTCATTTATTATTTTGAAAATATTACTTCATGTTCTTGTTTAGAGGGTCAAATTGAGTGCGCGATGGGTCTAACCTGAATTTTAGAGCAACCGTATCAAAATTTAAAAATCGCAAAATATGCTATTTAGGAGGGTCAACTTTGAAGGGGCATATATCTTAGCACACAAAGCATTGGGTGATCCACAAACTATCAGCTGAAAGCTCTTTGGATTAGATTTCTAACGCACTTCGTTTCACCTCATTCCGTGTTCGGATGAAGGATTTATGCCCCTTTTGGTAAAACTCATTTGTGCAGAAAATGCAATTTTCAGTGAG
>DF366071.1:1015-18994 GCA_000787875.1 Solanum virginianum
GGTTTCAAGAATATATTCAACTCAAGGTGGGTAATGGCTTGAAGATTGAGTTTTGGAATGATCTTTGGATAGGCGAAAGGAGCTTGAAATCTCTCTTTCTTGATATGTTCTTCCTCAGTCACAGACTAGGGCCACTATTGCTCGGATGTGGAGCATACAAGGTTGGAATTTCAACTTTAGAAAGGCCTTAAATGATTGGGAGGTTCAAAGAGTTGTAGAGTTCCTTATGGTGATAAATGATTTCAACAGAATTACCAGTGCACCTAAAAAAAAAACAGTATGGAAACTTCACAACAAAGGTGTGTTCACTGTGAAGTCATGCTATTGGAGAAGAGATAGCAGCCAACAACAAATTAGAAAATGGCCTTGTAGGCTAATATGGAAAGCCAAAGTCTACCTAAAAGTTTCTTGTTTTGTGTGGTTAGTTTGTACAAAAACTTGTTTGACGCATGAAGTACGACATGTTGAAGAAGTTCAAATTTTGGTTGTTTTATGGTTCGGGAATTCGGCAGCCTAATATTGAGGTACTTTCTTAGCTGAAATACTTGGCGGACAAGTACACTTTTTAGTTGAAGGTGGTTAAACTATAAGTAGATTTCTTGGAAAATGAAGTTGCAATTTAATAGCAACAGAAGTACTATATAATTTGGTTGCTTGGAATGAGTGCATTGGGCTGAATTCTTTATATTTTGTGAAACTAATTACTGTAGTGCTTCAATTAGAAGCTACTAAATGACAAAGTAAATGCAGAGAATTCTTTATGTAATACTTTGCTTTGAGTTGGAAATTTAGGTAGCCTGGTACACAAAATCACAAGAGGTTTTAGATGTAATTACTAATGGGAAAATAAAAGAAGGGACTTTCTGCACAAACCAGTAAAATTTGATTAGATCAGAATATAATTACTAATGGGAAGATAAAAGTCCAAATTATAAACCACCTTTCTCTATGTCTGTACATTGGGTAACAATGAAAAGGGATATGATTAGGGTGCACTAATTGCCATGGTCCTTGTGAATTTGAAGGCTAAATCGAAAAGAGGTACATGATATATTGTGGTTGAAAATTCATAAGGTTAGTATGACATTCGAGGATGAATGTTCCTAAGGGGGGAGGATATTAGAACCCCTACTTTTATGCGTTGGGTCAATTATGAAATTCGGGACCAATGTTATAATTTTTGGAAAATGTTGGACTTAAGTGTAATCTTAAAAAGTTTGAGCACTCAAGTGGGGATATTTCAAGATAATTACGTGTATAAGCCTTTATGAGTGTACACATGTACACATATATGTATTTAAGATTATAATATATTTGGACAAGTGTATTTTGATTAAAAATTGCAGAACAAGAAATAAATTGAGGTGGTCCCACTTTTAATTTTATCACACTTCCATTGGTCCAAGTTTTAAGTGGAACCAAGATTATTTATTAAGTGTGGCCTTATCTTGTATTATTTTATATACATGAGATTTCCTTTGTATAAGACCAAAAAAAAAAACCAAGTTCCCACACTTAGACAAAAAAAAAAAAGGCTCAAGTTCTTCTCCAAGAAAGCTATTGCCGTGAACAGTAGCTCCAAAAATAATTAGCATTTTTTTGATTGTTCAACTATTTAACGCTTCAAGCCTAGTATATTGAGTCTCCTAAGCATCATGGTAGCATTGGTTTATCAGGAAATCGCTTGGAAATTTGGATTTGAGGATTGAAAGTTTTTGAAGGAGTTTTTGAGGTATGTAATTTCTACTTTGTTTGAGCAAAATTAAAGCTTGGGGGTGTATTGGGGAGTAGTAAATTGAAAGAAAAACCATGAAAGTTGTTTGTTTAAGGTGAATTATAGGATTGAATAGTTGAGTTCGAAATTTTAGAATTTTGGGTTTGTTGAAATTGTGTTGTCTTGGAACCTTCTTATTGTATTTAATTGTGGCAAAAATGGTTCTTGTGGGTTGAAAGAAGTATTGAAAATTGATTGGTTGAAAGAGATGAGTGGCCGAATTGAGAGAGCTTTTATTTGTAATTAATTGAAGCGTTTTGATGCTAGGAGTTTATGTCGAGCGTTGGAGTATTGCGTTGCGCTTCTTGGGGTATATAGAAGTGCTTGAGTATGTTAAGTATGTGTAAAATTTGGTGGCAGTCCAGTTTTGGATATTGTGATAAGAATGTGAAAATGTGTGTTTTAACGTTCTAAGGTTTCACTTGACGCTAGAAAGATATAATTGGACTTTTGAAGCTTGTAGAAGTATTTGAACATATTGAGTATGTATTTAAGGTATTGCTGGCCCTGTTTTTCAGTTTTGGTATGAAATGAGTTTCACTAGCGAGTTATTGAAGTTTCGGAGTTGAAATGGCTTCTAGTTGTTTTGCAATTGTTATTGTTGTTGTTGGTTAAAAGGGGTCAAGTTGGAACCCCGGGGTGGACTAATTTAGGGGGGATATGCTGGCGAAATTTTTGTAAAATTTTGGAGAAAGTTTAGAAATTAAAAGTTGTAAAGGGGTTTAGCTACTAATTGTGCGTTATTGATATAATTGTAGACGCGGATCACCCGAAGGCATGAGTTGGACTAATTTGACATTGAAAGTGACTTGGCGGAGTACGTACGGTATGTAAAGCACCTTAAGACTTCGGCATGATGTTTACATATGAGCTTCGAACCGACTTTACTTTTGAAACCTAGCTATGAACAAATTCTATTTTTGTCTTTGGTATAATATAGTACTTATGTTGGGTTGGACTCCTATATTCTTGGTATTTACAAGTTGGGACAAATATGTGATCTTATAGATGACTTTTGGAAAAATCCTCTTCCGTTAGTGATTCGTTTAATCTTTAATTCCTATGTCCGTAAAACCTAGCAAGTTGGTAGTTTGTAAAAGTGTGGAGAGTTTGATATGTTTGAAGTAATATACTTCCTAAAAGTTCTACAAGCCTAAGTATGACTCCTGTTAATTGTTAGTCATTATTATGATTTGTTCGTCAAATCCTTAATTCCTTTTTGTACCCTTAAAGTCTCTAATGACAATAATATGAAGAGTTTGATAAATTTGAAAGAATTTTGCACCAATACTGTCTTGACTCCATATGAGAATATGTTTCCAGGTTTTGATAACTATGAAATAATTTTAGTATGCCTATTAATCTGTTTTCAAGCATCGGATGAGTATGTTCACTATTTTGAGATTTCGATAATGATTTTGTACCTATGCTCCTCACTACTCTATTCATGCTACTATAACTTCGTTCACCGATTCTCGGGCCGGTTAAGGTCGTGCGTAATATGCTATGTATATATATTTTTGGAGTTGATTGGATACGGCGGGGTCGGCTCGGCCCAAGGGTCGGCTTCGCTTAGCGGTGTATGCTGTGATTGGGCCTTTGGTTTGGTGGCTCTAAGCCACACTTATTCTAGGGTCTGTGAGTACTGGGAAGCCGGCTCACACATCCTACATTTGTGATTACGTTGGAGACTTTCGGGATTTAAACTATCTGGTATGATGCTGTGGTATGGTGCGAGATTGGAGGACGCCATCTTTACTGTCCGTTAAGTCTTTGTAAGGTATTTTGATAAAATACAGAAATGTTCCTCCGACATCTTGAAAATAAGCTAAAGCACTTCTTTGATATTTGCACAGAAACTAACTCCTATGCCTATGCTCAGTTTGCTATTCTTATATACATATGTATTTCCTGCTTTACATATTCGGTACGTCCATCGTGCTGACCCCCTTTCTTCGGGGGCCTATATCTATGTCTATTTGTATGTCTGAGTTGTGTGCTGGGAATCTTCTGTTTGCAGGTGGGTAGTCAGTAAAACAGAGAAAATTCTGCCGAAATTTTTAATATGAATAGTAACTTAGAATCGGAGTCTGGTTTGATTATGTGGTTCGGAAGCCCCAAACGAGTGCTAGTCACGGTTCATAGGTTGGGTCGTGACAACATGTTGCTAGTAGAGTTTTCAGGTAACTGTAAATCTTGTCCTGACACCTATTTTTACTACATTAGAGACTTTATAGACGAGTTCGTTGAATTATAATTTCAACTTAGTTTACAAATATCTATGCTATTCAGATTTTAAATTGTTAGTTATAAAGTTGAGTTTATTTTCTAAAATTATCGACTGCTCATTCTTTAAAAGCTTCTGCACAGTTGTTATAATATTTAGTTTAGTATCAGCCAAATCAAGGGTTTGCTTGGTCATTAGTGATTTTGAGTGTTGAGCATGCTCAAAATATTGGCTCAAATCGTGATATTAGTTATTTAATGCTAAGTGATCATTTGATATACCGAGTAAAGTCTGATATCTGAATCGAGAAAAACAAAAACAAAACTTCTAAAATAAACAAGTAAAAAGAAAAGTATTTTATTCGTTCTATTTTAGTTATCATGATACAATTTGACATAATTTTTTGAATAAATTAATTTAAAATGTAGTTTGACTAATATATCTCGTATAAATAATTATATATATGCTTCTTAATTTTAAAATAATTAATGCTAAGGACAAATGTGAAAAAAAAGATAATTAATTCTCTCTCGATTATCTAAATTGACAACTACTCATTTCGTCCAACAATAATTTTTCACTATTGATTTAGCAAATGGATTAAGAAATAATAAATGATAGGGACAATCTTACTATATCATCTTTTATATAAGGCAAAAGTATTTAAAACGCCCCCTAACTTGTTCAAAATTATTAGTTCCGTTCTTAAACTATTGACAAGCCTAAGAACACCCTCCAACTTGACGAAATAAGCTCAATTACACCCCTCTCATTTGGTGTGTTGTGCATGCGCCACATCATCGCGTGGAAAGATGAAAAATAGGCCAGATCAGTTTTTTTATTTTATTTTCTAAAGAAAATTTTTCCTTTAATTTTTTTACCAAAAATATTATTATTATTTTAAAAATAAAATGAGATTAAAAGTTTATTTTTTGAAAAAAAATTCATATTTTGAAAATTTTAATCCAAACGCCCCCACCTCATACAAAAAAAATTAAAATTTTATTTTTACAAAAAGTTTATTTAAAAAAATCATATTTTGAAAATTTTAACCCAAATGTTCCCACCTCATACAAAAAAAATTAAAATTTTATTTTTACAAAAAATTCAAATTTTGAAATTTTTATTTTTACTCCACCCATGACCCCATCCCCTTAGCCCCACCCCCACCCATCCACTCCATACAAAAAAGTTAAAAATTATTTTTTTTAAAAATTTATTAAAAATTTTATTTTCTTACTCCACCTGGCCCTCCAGCCCAACCTCCCACCCCTACCCCCACCCCCTACCCCTCAAAAAAATAATTTAAATATTTATACTCTAAAAGATGTTTTGTACTCTATAACTAAAAATATTTTTTTCTAAAAGATATTTTGCACTCTCTAACTAAAAAGAGATATTTTTTTTAGGTTGGTATTTTCGTTCATTAACCAAACAATAGAAAATATTTTCTACTTGCCAATCAAATATGAGAAAATGAGTTAGAAATCAACTCATTTTTTAGAAAAAAAATTTCCAGGAAAAAATATTTTTCAAAAATAATAATTATTTTTACTTTATTTTTTATTGAATAAATATACATTTGTATGATACATCAATCAAAAAAGTCAAAGTGTGGCGTGTGCACAACACACGAAATGGGAGGGGTGTAATTGAGCCTGTTTCGTCAAGTTAGAGGTGTTCCTAGGCCTGTCAATAGTTTAGAGATGAAACCAATAATTTTGGACAAATTGGGGGGCATTTTTAGTATGTTTGCCTTTATATAAAATAAATATAATATTTTAAAAATATTATAAAAGTAATTAATATCAATAATAATGATAAATTATGATATAAGTGAAAAATTATTTCTTAATCATAATGAAGGGGACTAATATTATTGAATATTTATTTATTTTTAAGTGGATTAGTATTATTGAATATTTATTTTTTTAGTATAGTGGTAAAGTAAAAATAGATAATGAGCAGAAAGATATACTCCTAATTGATAAAATTATGTTTATTGTTGTGTGTCAAATCAAGTGGACAATGGAGGTAATTGGGCAAAAGGTAAGAGTAAATACTGTCCATGAATTTTGGTAACGGTTTGATGGGAATGAAAATGGAGACCAAGCAAGAGGAGCCAAGTGTAGCACAAGATCACCAATCATGGTCGAACCAGGAGGAGAACAACAACCGCCTAATTTTCACCCAAATTTTAGTGACAATATCACTGTCTCCCCAAAATTTCCATCTCAATCACGTGTTTTCTCTACCGTAACCCGCCGGAAAAATTACAGTTCACTGAACTTCTCATATGCTTCCACGACCTGGTTGGTTTCATTGGTTGATGCTTGCATTGGTTTTTCTAAATACGCCTTTGATTACTTTGTGATTTTATTCTTAACGTATAGTAAAATTACCAGTGTTCCCTAGTAGAATGAATTGGGCATTGAAATGGTTTGGGAACCGATTTGAACTTTATGAATTCGAGTTTGAGATTCAAAATCTATGTTTTGTGTATACTAATTTAATGATCATTTTAACACACGGGTTTGAGCCAAAGGAGAACGGGCCCTTTCGGGGTTGAGACTGAGACGCAATTGTTGTTTATTTGATTTAGGAAAGATATTTGGATGATTAAAATGAAAAAGACTTGGAATAAAGGAAGTTGGCTAAAATCCCAATTGCGACAAAAATACTAGGTGATTTCTTTCTTATGTTGTAGCTTCCTTGACAGAGGTAACTATTGCCGGTGGGAAATGGGTAGGTGTCCTGTGGAATTAGTAGTGATACGCACAAGACGTGTGGCTATTCGGAAAAAAGAAGAAGTTGATTTGTTCCCATCATTTGATTAAGACATCCAGATTATGTTTTATTTGTACTTTGAGGAAAATTTTGTAGCTGCTTTGTGAATCCCTCACCCCTTTTCAAGGAGAATGAAAGAAAGATAAACCTCTTTTTATGAGCTTAGTAAAATAGAAGATTTATTGAGCTTTGGTAAATTGCGAATTACGCTTAATGCCCATGTTGTTTTGTATATTTTGAGTGGCAAGAAACTGCATTTTGAGATGAATAGAGTACTTGTGAAAGAAGGTGAATTGCATTCCCTTTTTTAGCATTATCTTGCTGTCAGTTGGTGTGTGCATGAATGAGCAAATTCCACCACTTCCAGGGCTATATGCCTTGTGTGTCCCCTCTCTAACATTTTAACAAGTTTGACATGATAATGTTCTTCCAACCCCTTTTCTTGGCTCTTGTAATCAAACCTGAGAATTTTACTTATTTATGTTTCTACTGATGATTACTCTAGGTATCTGTTTCTCATGTATCATGTATGTTTTTTTGGTTAGAAAGGGACTTTCAGTTTGCCATTAGAGGCTTTTAGTTGCTTTACATCATTGATTTTAATTTTGCTCTTTTCCAAATTAATTATGAATTAGAAGTGATTAGAAATCAATATGTAAGATGATTCTGCTGGTGCTTACCCCTTGCTGTTCTTTCTTTGCTTATATCCATGACAGCTTATTCTGTACATTTTGATAAAAGTGTCTTCTTGGATAATTATAGCAACTCATAGGCACAAGATGTATCTTGTGGGGGGAGGGGGGTGTTGCTGTCCCTTGGTTATGGCCCTGGCTCCTTAACTTCTTCCTTTCTTTCTTTTTGACTGCTTTCTTCATCTGTCTAACATGGATTATTCGAAATGAATGGCAGGTAAAATAGATGTATCAAGGTGATATTGAGCGCATGAAACATATCGCGGAGCACCCACCTCCGACGTCTGCAGGTGGGACTCAGGAATCAATCATTACAGTTGGACAAGAGGAACAAGTCGAACAACCCCAATTAGAAAGGAAAAAAAGGAAATCAGTGTCAAAGGTCAATAATATTTCTTTTTTACTTTTGCTTCATCTTAAATTACACTGACAGTGGTGGTAAAAGTAAAATATTGCACTGTCTATTGGAGATCAAGAAATTATTCCTGCAGACACTCATTGTGCCATCACCAATCAAGTAACAATGTAGCAGCAAAATACTTGTTTTGTTTTTTCCTTTTCCAAGGAGTGAAATATAAATAACCTTATTTGCTATTTTATTCCACTTCCCTTACACAAATGAAAAAAATAAGAATTTTCTGGGAGTATCAATGCAAGTATTCTCATTCCACAGTCTATCTTCTGTAAAACAATATATAGACTCCCATATAAGTTATGCAGATATTACAGCGACCAAAACCTAGCAAATTCCCAATGCGTGAGTGTTTATTCATTCAAATAAGGAGATTTCAAAAATAAATAAATAAATAAAACTTCAAGCTTGGGGTACATTGTGACTTAAATCACATCACCTGAAATTTGTGGAGCAGATAATACATGTTACTGTTCAGTTAGCAGAAAAGATTATTTTCTTCTTTTCTCATAGAATTCATCAATTTACAGTTTCCATTTGTCAAGTTCAATTATTTACCTGCTGATTATGTATGAAACCAGCTTGGCTCTTATATTTGGCCTTGCAGTTCCCATTGGTGGATATTTCCAGAAATCTACTGTTGGCATACCAGAGTCTTGGTGTTGTTTATGGAGATTTGAGCACTTCACCACTTTATGTTTATAAGAGTATATTCGTGGGCGGCTTGCATGATTATCAGACCCCAGAAACAATATTTGGTGCATTTTCGTTGATCTTCTGGGCAGTAACTCTTATTCCTTTGCTCAAGTATGTATTTATTGTACTGAGTGCTGATGATAATGGTGAAGGTATGTTAAAGAGAAGGCTGTGAATCCAATTATACTAGTGGAACGTGATTGCGTTGCTCAATTATACTTGAATGTTACCAGGTGGACAAAAATACTAGGTGATTTCTTTCTTATGTTGTAGCTTCCTTGACAGAGGTAACTATTGCCGGTGGGAAATGGGTAGGTGTCCTGTGGAATTAGTAGTGATACGCACAAGACGTGTGGCTATTCGGAAAGTCCATTTGCTCTTTATTCTCTACTCTGTAGACACGCAAAATTCAGTCTACTTTCCAACCAACAAGCAGCTGATGAGGAGCTATCTGCTTACAAGTATGGCTTCGCTGGGCAGTCAACATCATGTCCAGCGTTAAAGAGATTTCTTGAGAAACACAAGAAGTCGCGTACAGTTTTACTCATTATTGTATTGTTGGGGGCTTGCATGGTCATTGGTGATGGTATTCTAACACCTTCAATGTCAGGTTGATAATTCTAACAGTAGTTGCTTTTTGTATGTGGCATTAGCTGATGTCATTTGTAATTCAAAGGCTGTCAGTTTTTCCCAAAAAAAAAGGGGAAAAAATAAATTTAGAACTATTAGTCTGGTTTTATGAAATTGGTTCCTTCCTCAGTTGAAGAATGATAGACAACATTTTAAATTTTAGCATGATATATTTGCTGTCTAGCTAAGCCTATGTTAGTGCAGAATGCAATCAGAACTTTTGCATTAATTTTGTCCATTTAGTATATTTATTTATTAGGAATCATTTTAATGTGGCAGTTATGTCGGCCATGTCAGGATGCAAGGGTGCTGCAGAACACCTATCTCACGGTAGAATTATTTAGATTTACCTCTTTGGGTAAATATTGTAACTTCTATGTTACTCTTGTATGACTTCCGTCCAAGGCATTGATCATTAAGTTGTTATTCATCTAGGTGAAGTGCTGGTGCTTTCTTGCGTGATATTGATTGGTCTGTTTGCTCTACAGCATTTTGGGACCCATAGGGTTGGCTTTTTGTTTGCACCGATAGTAATCATTTGGTTGGTATCCATTTTTGGGATTGGGGTCTACAACATTGTAATTTGGAATCCAAAGATTGTGCATGCTCTTTCTCCCTATTATATCGTCAAGTTCTTTAGGGAAACAAGAAAACACGGATGGTTTTCTCTTGGTGGTGTCCTCCTCTCTGTTGCAGGTACATCAAAGCTATCAGATCTTTTCTCCAAGATAAAAGAAGTCCTTGAATTAAGAACAGTTGTTAATGCAGATATTTACTATTTAGAAAAACAAGGATTAGATAACATGTCCTTTAGAATTTAGATTTTTTTTTTCTAATTCATTTTCCATCAACAGGTGCTGAAGCTATGTATGCAGATCTTGGTCACTTCACTTCCTGCTCAATGAGGGTGAGTCAGCCTGTTTGCAGCTTCAGGAAACTGTTGTGCTCTTACTTAATTTAACCCAGCATGTATGTGTTTCATGCCAAATCCTGAGCACTAGGACAACATTGGATTAGGAAGCAATAAGCAAGAATTGGTTTCTGGTTGCATTTTAATAGTGAATATTTAAGTTGATCAGAGATTCTCGAATAGGGCAATCTTTCGAACCGCTATTGAATCCTTGTGCAGGTAAGAGACAAGTTGGCTAAGTGAAAATCCATGTGCAGGCAAGAGACAACCTGGCTAAGTCAAACATCTTAGTAGCCAAAACAAAAGGTTTGAGCAATCAAAATAAGTGGCTCAAACCATATCTTCTGACTATTTTTCAAATTCGATAAGTATTGTTGTTACAGTTTGAAAACGTAAAAGATCCATTTTTAGCAAACAAGTTTACATGGATTAAGATAATGTATTTGTTTAACTAGAGGGACTTCAGATGACAACTAAGTGGAGAGAATTTGGAACCCTTGGAAGTAACTTTTGTGTCTAAGATTGGAAAATAATTTTGAAAGAAACAGTATTGATACACATCCAAAGTGTAGCTGGACCCCCTAGGCTGATTATCCTTCTGAGTGGACAGATTATATTTCCTATAGTGGTCATTTCTTTGCGTCATCTTTCAATGTAGTAATTGATTAGTTGGATTTCTAGAACTTGTACCAAGTCAATCTGAAAGTCTTTTTCCTATGCAGATTGCCTTTTCATTTCTTGTATATCCTTGCTTGGTGGTACAGTATATGGGTCAGGCTGCTTTTCTGTCCAAAAATCTTGCTTCTATTCCAGACAGCTTTTATGATTCAATACCTGGTTAGTTCTTTATTTCACTTTGGAATGAGATTGTTTTCGTGATTGTTGATGAAGTTAGCAATTTTAGAACTGCCATTCATTGTTTTCATGCAGATAGTCTATATTGGCCTGTTTTTGTCATTGCTATCCTTGCAAGCATTGTTGCCAGCCAGTCCATCATCACAGCTACATTCTCCATAGTCAAGCAATTAAATGCACTAGGTTGCTTCCCCCGAGTCAAGATTGTCCACACCTCAAAGCACATTAAAGGGCAAATCTATATACCAGAAATAAATTGGATCCTTATGATTCTTACACTTTCTGTGGCTGTTGGATTCCAGGACACACTTTTAATTGGAAATGCATATGGTAAGCCCAGTAGTGTGTTGAAGATCTCTTTTGTAATATTTGATGCTCCTTTTGACTATATAATTTTTTGTTTCTTTTTGGAAAAAACATTTAATTTCAATATAAAAAGCAGAGTTACAATCTCCATCATGTCTTCTTCCACACTATTTCGATCATGCTGCCTACGGGAGCAACTCAACCTTTTCTTATGTGCATCTACTATTATAAACTTCACCTATGTTAGCTTCCCAGAACACGGCGAGTTCCAGAGTCCATATAAAAGAGGAGGGTTGCAATAGTTTGATAGGCAACAAAAAAATTGGTCAAATCATGACTAATCTTTTGGGCATAGCAGAATTCTACTAGTTTGAGATTTGAGTCATGGTCAATTGATCTATCTGTCAACTGTAAGGTTTAGATTGGTGAAGAAGTAAAATTCAATTACCGGCGCAACTATTTGAGTTTGAGGTGCAGGTGGTTGTTATCTATCACCTATAAGGTGGTTCTATTAGACTACAGTTTATTGACAAATCCCAGTTTATTTCTGTTTGCAAACTTTTCTATGGAACCTAATTGCTTTATGTGATAGTGAAGATAATTGCTCTATATGATCGTGTTCCTCTGGTGTGATGCATAGATCTAGTAATGTACCCTTCTTTGCAAACCTCATGACGGAGGATTTATAAGCCTCATGGGACAAAAGGAGTCTCATCTGAAAAGATTGAATGATAAATCTAAAACAAGAAAAAGTGAACAAGAAAGGTTCTCTAATTGCATAACCTGCAGAAAAGAATATGGGAGCTCTAATTGCATAACCTGCAGAAAAGAATCTGCTTTCTTTACTCAAAACACAGTACAAAGAGTATTCCCTTGTGCGAAGTACCATATGGTCATTGTAACTTCTTTTATCATGATACTGATTTGCCTTTTATATTGTTGCAGATACTACAAAAGATTCATGTCTCCAAGTCCACTTGAAACTTACGTTTGTTTTCTCATATGAATTCTTTTTTTTTTTCAGGCCTAGCTTGCATGACTAGTATGTTTATCACAACATTTCTCACCACACTGGTCATGATTTTTGTGTGGCAAAGAAACATCGTTCTTGCCACTTGCTTTCTCCTATTCTTCTGGTTCATTGAAGGTGTTTACCTGTCTTCTGCATTCACTAAAGTTGCAGAAGGAGGATGGGTCTCCCTACTGCTCGCCTTTGTCTTCCTAGCAGTCATGTTTGTCTGGCAATATGGAACTCGCAGGAAGTACAATTTTGATCTCCACAACAAAGTTCCATTGAAATGGCTTCTTGGCATGGGCCCTAGCCTTGGTATTGTGCGCGTCCCCGGCATAGGCCTTGTATACTCTGAACTGGCAACAGGGGTCCCAGCTATCTTCTCTCACTTTATCACAAATCTCCCTGCATTTCACAGTGTGCTAGTGTTTTTGTGCGTCAAATCGGTTCCAGTACCCTATGTCTCACCTGAGGAACGCTTCCTCATTGGTCGCATTTGTCCAAGACCCTATCGTATGTACCGTTGCATTGTTAGGTATGGTTACAAGGACATTCAACGAGATGATGGGGACTTCGAGGACCTTCTCATCCAAAGTATAGCAGAGTTTATCCAAATGGAGGCTGTGGAACCACAGTTGTCAAGCTCTGAGGCTCCATCACTTGATGGTAGAATGGCAGTTATAAGCAAAAAAGTTAGTACAGTCGACTTCAACACTACTTGTCTCGGAGGATTTTGGAATGAAGGACGCCATTCAAAGCAGCAAGTCTCTGACCCTCCAGAGTTTAAGATCTGCTTATGCTGATGAGAACCCACAGATAAGAAGGCGGCGAGTGAGGTTTCAATTGCCAGAAAACCCTGGCATGGATCCAGCTGTTAAGGATGAGCTTGAAGATTTAATTCGTGCAAAGGAGGCAGGGGTTGCATATATAATGGGGCACTCCTACGTGAAAGCTAGGAGATCGTCCTCTTTCCTAAAGAAGTTTGTTATTGACATTGGGTATTCATTTCTGCGCAAGAACTGTAGGGGTCCTTCCGTGGTTCTTAACATTCCTCAGATTAGTCTTATTGAAGTCGGCATGATGTACCATGTCTAGAGGGAGGATAACCTGGCATTGGAATTAGCATGCCTTTTGGTTGTTGCCTGCAGAATGTTTAGGCTTAGGAGATTGATTGGTAGTCCTAACTTCAAATGCGATATCCGATAGCAAATATTAAGGAGAAGCTGAGTAGATACTGTTGGTAGTCTTATGAAATCAAATGTGATATCTAAGATCAGAATCGAGGAGCTTTTTTAGTTTTTTCATGTTCTATATCTTCTATAATTGTATGCACATAGAGAATTTCATACTTTTACAGCCAAATAAGCAAATGTGCTGCTGCTGCCGTTGTTTTTCTAGTTCTTCAAATTTTAGGTACCAATCACCTAAACTATCAATATACCTATTCCCATTGGAAGCCTAAGTACATTCTTTCTTATATTAAGTGCTATATAAGTATCTTTTAAACAAAATTTTTATTTTCTTCCCTTCTTTTCTTAAAGTAGTTCATGAATCTTGCCTTTATTCCATAAAGTCTGAAGGCAGCCTTTAGTCGTGCTTTTTCAGAAAGAACAAAGCTGGCGTTTTTCATTGAAAAGATTCCAGATTTTGGAAGCTTTATTCCCCTTAACATGAATACAAGTCATTACAGAATGATCTAAATCTGAACTATCAACCAAAGTGAACTATATTGTATGAATTTTTTTTAAAAAAATGAAAAACTCTTGAGTGTACAATTTGACTCCCTGTAGCTATGTTTTCCTATCAATTCATTGAAAGAATGATGTTATCTGTCACAGAATGCTCCCATCTGGAATAATGGCGCCCTTCAGTATTACAACTATGCCTTCAGTGATAATGTAACCATTTGCTTCATTATTGCACTCCTGGACATTTTCCTTATTCAAAATCTGCATGAAAAATGATATCACAATATGCTGTGGACATTTTCGGCATCCAACACCTTATCCTCACTAGTATCTATACATGTTTAAAGAAGATTTTGAGCTTGATCAAACTACCTTAACATTTTTGCCAATTCTCACATTCTTATCAATTATTGCTTTCTTTATCTGTGAGCCTTCTCCGATGCCAATAGGAATGTGCATATCATCCTCTGCGCGACCACTCTGCATATTTTCACCATGTTAAATATCCTGCCCCTAGAAACTTAATGCTTCTTATTATTGCCATGATCGATAAGAATCAAATGTAGAGATACGAGGGATCTTTCAAAAAAAAAAATTTACTTGAATATGAACTGGATTCATATAGTCTCCATTTCGTCTATGTGACCATCCATGAATACCAAATGAAATGTATTCATGTGTCTTACTTGGTAAGTATCAGATCCCATTATTACTGAATCCTCAATAATCGCTCCGTCTCCTACTCTTGTCCTCATTCCAACCACAGTACCTCTGATATTGCATCTCTGCACTCGGAAAACACAAAATATGGAACAAAGACGTTTGTGAGACCAAATTCTTGGGAAAAATTACATAACTTTATCTAAATTTCAAGGACAATTAATCACTTTTTATACATTGAGAAAGCATCCGTCTCCGATCACAGAGTCTGTTATTGCAGCATCAGTTATCTGAGTTGGAGGCAGGTGTCGAGGCAAAGTGTATAACGGAGAGCCTTTGTCATACAAGCTGCTAACGAAGATGAAAAAAAGCCGTTAGGTGATATATAAGGGATTTACTCTTGAGACTTATTCGTTTTTGGAGATGCTGACTTATATGCCTTCTTTGTGCTTTCCATATTTGCTTGGTAATAAGCTTCAATGCTTCTCATGTCCTCCCAGTAGCCGCTGAATTTGTGTGCGTATACCTGTTTGTTCCAAAGAATGGTTCATGAAGAGTGAAAGACAAAATGTTGAATATCTTTATGGCAACTTAGAGCAGTAAGTTGCTCCTGTATGGAAATAAACGACTCTTACATTCATTCCTAAGGAAATTGCACCTGGTACAACTTCTCTTCTGAAGTCATTGGCCATGGGGTGATACTCCGTAAGAAGCTTTATCATGGCATCTTTGTTAACAGCATATATATCCATACCGGCATACTTTTGTTGAGAAATGTCTGAATTCTGCACCTGAAAATGATATAATGAGGAACAATTGAAAGTACGCGGAGAAAGAAAAGGAGAAACTCACTACTCTCATCTCCGGATTGTCTTTGAATGAAATGACTTGACTTTCTGAATTTACTTGGAAAGTACCAAGAGCTATATCATTATTATCCCTCTTTCTGCTTAACACTGCAACAGTTATATCGGCTTTATTGTCGCAGTGGACCTTTAAGAGTTCCTGGAAATCCATTTTGTAAAGATGGTAACCAGGAAGAACCAGAAAATCAACAATTGGATACTCTTCTAGTACCCACAAACATCTTCTTATAGCATCAGCAGTTCCCTGAAAACACAAAGAAGCATAACAGTCCGATGGTGAGAAGAAGGTATGAAATCATTCAAATTCTCATTTTACTATGTTCAACTCTACGTAGGTAGGAAAACACAGTTGTTGTTCTTTCTTTTACCTGAAACCAGCCCTTGCCTTCAGGAGTCTGATAAGCTGCAATGACATCAACTAATGCTTCGTTCCTGAAGCGTGCACCGGAGTAAGCTCTCGAGAGGTGAGAATTGAGAGAGGCAGAGTTAAATTGTGTTAGTGCATAAATCTTGTTGATATTACTATTGATGCAGTTGCTAATAACTGCATCAATGAGCCTGTAGTTTCCTGCTATAGGAAGTGCAGCTTCTGATCTTTTCTTTGTCAATGGATAAAGTCTTGAATTTGATCCATCTCCAAACACTATTGCTGCAACATTCTGCCAAACACTAGTAAACATGAACATCTACACTGACATTTTATTGTTTGTAAACAAGCAGTAGAAAATACTCCCTCCGTCCATTTTTACTTGTCTCCTGTACTATTTTGGGATGTCCAACAATACTTGTCCATTTTATGAAATCAAGAGATAATTTTACACTTAGTTAATTATAGTCATTTCTCTATTATATTTTTCAAGACACTGTATTTATTATATTCAAAGGTTAATTTGGTAAAATTACTCCATCGTTTACTATTTCTTAATCCCTGCACCAAGTTTATAGTGGACAAGTAAAGATTGACGGAGGGAGTAGTAACAAGAGATATTGGTCCAGGCCCAACTGTCAAGGTATTGCTCACTCTCAAAAGACGCCTCGGCAGTTGAATTCTGGGCCCGCCCCCCTTACTTTCCCCTAGCTTATTTATGTCATAAGATATAATCCCTCTTCATTGAATATTTACTCTATTTGTATGCCATAATCGAGGTGTTTGTGGTCTTCGTTTTTCAAGAACACATTACTAATAAGGGGTAAAATGGACATAAAGAAAGATATTGACATTTACTTGTCAAGTATTGATTTGGCACACTTTTTAAATAGTAATAGATAGAATGACAATTTTATTGAATATAATAAACTCAATGTTGAAAAATGCATTGTTAAATGACTATAGCTAAAGATAAAGATAAATTAAAAACTAAATGATAAATTAGATCTCTTGGTTATCTAAACTGAACCAATAAAAGTAGACATTTATTTTAGTACAACAAACAAGTAAAAGCAGACATGGGAATAAGTGTAACAAACATTATCTCGAACTTCTAAAATAACAAGTATTTCGAGACATATATTTTTAGCAAGGACGACAGACGGAGAGAGTAAAAAAGTTGGAGAAAGTGTGGATATATAAGGAAAATGTCATGTAAACCTGGTCTATTGGAGGACATAGAATGTTTGGACATTCAGAAAGATGTGTATATGGTGGATTCGACTTTGATGGAACAGAAGATGGAATGAGCCTTGAGTTAATCTTGAGATTTAACCAAGTATGAAGAGACATGACTAAATATTTTGTATGTCAAAATGAACATACTTGGTGGTATATATACACTTTGCTTTTTTTATGTAATGTGACATAAATTTAAGAATGGAAGTTTAGGAGGGAATATTTAGCTTTCTTCTGGCTTATGAATACAAGAAAGTCCCATCAGAATATTTGTCCTGACATTACTTAGCTTAAAGTGACCATGTTGTTATTATCATTAATTAAAAAATAAAGAAAAAGGAAATTGAATTAAAATGCTCTTAGTTGATAGTTTAATATAAAAATGTCCTAGTCATTGATAGTTTAATCCAAAAATGCCTCTATTGTTATTTGATGAGTCAAAAGTATTATTTTTCTAAATAAATATATTATTAATAAAAAGGTAAAAAATGCTCTTACGCTATATGAAAGGAACAAAAATACCCTTCATTTATAGTTTGATTCAAAAATGCCCTTAACGTCAATACTTTGGTCCAGAAATGTTTTTATTGTTACTTAATGGGTCAAAAATGCCCTTTTCAAATAAATTTATTATTTATTTTATTTTTGAATATTATTTTTCTAATAATATTTTTTCAATTAGCAAATATTTATTCTACTTCAATTCGAGAAAAAAATTAAAAATTATATTTTCTTTCTTTATTATAATTACTATTTTTATTGTTATCTAAATAAAAATTATTGGGTTTACTATGATATTATATTTATGACGTATATTATTTATTACAGAGTACGATATTCTATTTTAATTGATAAAAT
>DF366070.1:42427-53689 GCA_000787875.1 Solanum virginianum
TCCAAACTTCTTCACAAAAGCATCATTGACCGGAATACAAGCGATGGTGTCAATCCCTTTGGATTTTAGCTCCTTGGACTTCTCCACGAAACCAGAAAGGTGTTTCCGTGAACATGTTGATGTAAATAGGGTTCTTAGTGGCTGCCGGCGGACTGGTGTTGTTGTGATTTTACGTGGTGTAAGGAAGAAGAAGGTCGAGGTTTTGGGTTTGTTTTTTTTCAGTTGGCGTTCAAGATGGTTTTGTGGGGTGTTTCACGGGCTGAATTGGGTGGAGATTTGGTCAGCTTTTGTGAGAAAGAAAGGGGGTTTTGAAGTTGTTTTGTGGTGACATTTTAAGGTCATTTGATGGCTTTTTCAGGGCTGTTTGGTGGCTGAAAAAGAGGTTTTTCGACGGAGTTTGGTGACTGACAAATGGGTTTTGTCGTCGAATTTTGGGTTGTGTTTTACTGGTGGTTTTGAGGTTGTTTTGTTGGGTTTTCAGGTGGTTTTTGGGTGTTGAAATTGTGGGTTGAGGGGCTGAAAACCTAGTGGGTTTTGGTTACTGATTTGTGTTGGTTTGTTGGGTTGTTCTCATGGGCTGTGAGGGTGGTTTTCCAACGAAGTGTTGGGTGTGTTTTGCTGCGTGTTTAATGGCTGTCTTATGGGGTTTTCGGGTCGAAAATGGTGGTTTTGGATGTGTGATTTCAGTTGTTGTTTGGGGCTATTTTCAGGCGAAAAAGGGGCTGAAACAGGGGGGTTTGGTGTCCTTTTGGTGCATTTTTTGGCGAAAAGAGGTTGTGTTGTTGTTTTGCAGACTGATTTGAGGCGTATTCTGGCGGGTATGGATGGCGTTTGAGATGAGCAACGATGGGGGAGAGAGAGAGGAGTTGGGGCGGCTGAGTGTAAAGGTGGAGAAAAGAGGGGATTTTTCGGCGAGGTGAGGGAAAGAGGGAGAGGGGCTGTCGGAGCTCCGGCGAACTCTTCGTCCGAGAAGAAAATGAATAGTGAAACCTCCAAAAAATCTAAAAATTATTAAATTCTATTCTTAATATTATTCATCCACCCCCTAATTATATACACATTTCATGTCAAAATCTAACGGGCTAGAAAGATAATGGGTCCAAATTATGGGTCAATTGGACATACGTGTATAATTATATCTGAAAAGAAAAAATGAATTATTATACTGTGTCAAAATTTAAAATTAAACTAATTAAAATTATAATATTCTAAAAATAAGAGAAATTATCAAAAAATTAATCTAAAATTGCCCAAAAATATTTTAAACTAATTAAAATATGAACATAAAAACTAAGAATTTTTCGAAGTGTTGGGCCATTCAACAGTTGTCCCTTTGTTTGGATATGATCTATGTAAGAGATCGTGGACAAAGAAATTTGACAAACCCAATTTTGACCAAACATATGATCTTCAATATGACCATTCTTGACTGTGGTGGAAGTTGCTCCTTAATTTCAAAAGTTTCACATTGTTGCATCTTGGTTGACCTGGTTCGTACCTGTGGTTTAATTGAGAATGCATCCTCTTGGGTGCTCTCAAAAGAAAAAAATTAACACAAAACTTTATTAGTAGAGACAAGATTAAAGAAAAAAGTGGCATCACGGGCAATACTATTGTCAGCCTGGTTCAATGCATGTTGACAACCTTCTCTGATTTCTGAAGCAAGATGTGAGTCCTTTAAAAAGACAAATAAGATCCATCGATAGGATATGATGTATGTCTATTGATAAGAAGAGTGACGATGATTCCTTTTATGCAATATGAATGTATGCCCATCTTGGCAATGCAAGATGAACGTATATGCAGAATAAATGAATGATCCTCTCAGCAATGCAAATGAATGAAGTATGAACGAATGAATGGCCCTCTCGGCAATGCAAAATGAATTAAATATGAATGAATGAATGGTCCTCTCGGCAATGCAAAATGAATGAAATATGAATGAATAAATGAATGACCCTCTCAGAGACGCAAAATGAATGAATATGCAGAATGAATGGCCCTCTCGGTAATGCAAAATAAGTGAATATCCCTCTTGGCAATGAAAAATAAGTGAATGGCCCTCTTCGCAATGCAATATGAATAAATATGCAAAATGAATGAATGGCCTTCTCGGCAATGCAAAATGAATGAAATACAAAATGAATGAATGATCCTCTCGGCGATGCAAAACGAATGAATGGTCCTCTCGGTAATGCAAAACGAATGAATATGCAAAATGAATGAATGGCCCTCTTGGCAATGCAAATGAATGAATATGCAGAATGAATGGCCCTCTCAGCAACGCAATATGAATGAATATGTAAAATGAATGAATGACCCTCTTGGCAATGCAAATGAATGAATATGCAAAATGAATAAATGGCTCTCTCGGTGATGCAATATAAATGAACATAAAGAATGAATGACAATGACACTACCAACTCCGATAGTGCAATGTAAAAATAAATACAAATGACACTACCACCTCCGATGGTGCGATGTAAAATAAATACAAATGACACTACCACCTCCGATGGTGCGATGTAAAAATGAATGCAAATGACACTACCACCTCCGATAGTGCAATGTAAAATGAATGCAAATAACACTACCACCTCCGATAGTGCAATGTAAAATGAATGCAAATGACACTACCACATCCGATAGTGCGATGTAAAAATGAATGTAAATGCCACTACCACCTCCGCGATGTAAAAATGAATGCAATGATAATAAAAAATGAATGAATGAAATATCAATGAGGACTACTGCCTGTAGCAATACAAAATAAAAATAATGTCCTTTCATTGATAGGATGAAAATGCTTTCTTTCAACTATGCTGAAAATTTTGAAGTCAATTTTGAACTTCTGGCCATGGTGAAAACCATTTGAAGCTGACCATCGAATTTCTGACAGTACTTGATAGAATTTTTGAGGACTTCCTCAAAAATTCTGTCCAGTTATGTTTTGGCAGATCTCGAACTGTATACTTGATAGAATTTTTGAGGTGTTCCTCAAAAATTCTATCCCAGTTAGATTTTGGCAGGTCTCGGATTGTTGATGGAGGAGTCTCATATTATTGTAGAATGTTTGAGACTTTCTCTCAAAAATTTTATCCTAGTTGTATCTACTAGCATAATCTTCAATCTTGATTTGCTGAGGATGACATCCCTCTTATGCATTTTGCCATTTTTCTGAGATTCCATCCCAACTTTCTTGTAAAGAGGAACGAAAATCCCAGCAAGTGCATGACGGAACCCAAACGATGCTCCCTTTTCTCTTCTTTTTTTCTTTTTCTTTTTCTCTTTCTTTTTTTTTATTTTCTTCTTTTTTTCATTTTCTTTTTTTTCAATAATAAAAGTAATAATAATAATAATAATAATAATAATAATAATAATAATAATAATAATAATAATAATAATAAATGTAAAGAAAATAGTCAAACTTTGATCAGAATGATACTGCAGTTCAAAATACATAAAAATTTCTTTTTTTCTTTAAGAATGATTCAATGAAGTAAGATGAACATCTCACAATTATATGATATCAAAAATGAAAAAGAAAATCTAAATGTATTTGAAAGGTATTAAAAAAAATATTATGCTTACTTTTTTTTTCTAAACGTAGAATGTGAAGAAATAGTCAAATCTTAACCACAATTGATACCAACAGTTAGAAATGTATTAAATTTATTTCATTTTTTCTTCCCTTTTTTCAAACTAAAATTGGATTTGAAGTAATTCCTACAGATTCAAGTGGTACGTCAAACATACTTAAGTATCAACTAGATTTATTCATCTTACTTCAAACAAAGATTTGAATAGCACCAATCATTTTACGTCAGTGCCCTCACAAGAAAGAGAGTCTCATCTCACACATGCATGGAATGTTTGGTTTAAGGACGTTGTGCAAAATACCCTCACAGTCAGAAGGATATTCAATGCATGTAATTGTGATAAAATATTTTTGAACTTCATGTAAATCTCCACTAATGTGAGAATGTTTGAAATGAGATCATGTAGGCTTAAGGGCTGGATAGGATATTTATTTGGGATAATAGTGACTTAATCCCTTCTTGAGCGTCACAACAAATTTGTGCTTTTAACAATTGATACACATCTGACGCTTGATCCTTTTTATTGTCTCTTCATTATTGTTTCGACTTTATAGAGACTTTGATCCTTTTGTTGTTTCTTCATTATTGTTTCGACTTCACAGAGACTTGAGATTTTAGTCGTTGAAAAACTTTCATTTTAGCCCCCCCCCCCTTTCTTTTTGTTAGAACAATTTCTTCTTGTCTTTCTTTGACTTTGCAGAGGGTATTTTTGTCTTTGCCATATTTCTTCTGTTTTCTTTCTTTTTTTTTTAAATTTTGTCTTTTTTATCTCTAGAAGTTATCTTTGAATTCTTTATTTTGTGTCTTTCGCCTTTGACAATTTCAAGATTGCATCTTCATTTTATTATTTACATATTTTTTGTACGCTCAAGAAGGATGGGCCAAGAAGGGGGTCATGCATGTAAGCACTAGGAAGGATAACGGTGAAGATATGGTTGTCCAAAGAAAAGGCTTCAAGCTCAAAGTGGGAGAAACTAGGGATTAATGTCATTTGGTAGGCTTTGAAAGGCACAAACAGGTCAAAGAAGGCCTACAATCATTTCTCAAATCAAACATTACTCAGATTTCGCCTCAACAAACATTCAGGCCAAGTTCTAGATCAACAACGCGATGCAATGAAATTTTTTATCTAAAACTCACCACACAATGCACTTGAAACTATGAGGTTAGTTTCATTCTTGTCTTGAATGCGTGCAAGAGAATTTTCAAGTGTCACAAAAATATAATGAGAGGTAGTAAAAGAATCTATGACTTACCACAAAAATTAATTTTTGATCATCTCGTCAAATATTTACATACTTCTAACTGTTGGTCTCAATTGATTTGAAGATATAATTTTTAAAAATATGTACACAATTTTTTTTTTATATTTTGAAAAAATAAATACCGAACCCAAGAAGAGTTGTCTAGATATCTCAAAGAGTTGAGAATCAGGTATGCATAATTCATAAAGATATGGTATGCACAATTTTTTTCTTTTTTTTTTTGTTTGAAAATTGAAAAATGAGCATCGAACCCAAGAAGGGTTGTCTACGTATCTCAAAAAATTGAGAATCAGGTATGCGTAGTTCGTGAGGATATAATATAAAATATGTACAATTTGACTCCTTTTTTCGCTTTTTTTTTCCTGAAAATTAAAAAAGGAGCACCGAACCCAAGAATGATTGTCTACGTATCTCAAAGAATTGAGAATTAGGTACGCGTAGTTCGTGAGGATATAGTATAAAATATGTTACAATTTATTTCTGAAAGAAACAGCTACAAAAATTAAAAAATAATTTGTTACTTGAAAGGTAACTATTTAGAAGTAAAATTGAATATTTACACCCTCTTTCCCCTTTTTTTATTGTTGAGTCGAACCCGAGCAGGGCTACCTACGTATCACACCAAATGGTGAGAATCAGACCTGCGTAGTTCTAATGGATATGGTATAAAATGCATATTTTTTTAAAAAAATTAAAGTATGTTTTGAAAGAAAAATAACATGAATGAAAAAAATCAACGAGCATATTTAAGGACAAACTATTCACATTAAAGAAAATATCGAGCGAAAATCTTTTTTTTTTGTACATAAAGAATGTAAAATAAACAAAATGAAATGTGTTTATTGAATATAAAATAGTATACAAGAATTAAAGTATACACAAAATCTGCAAAAGTCCTTTTTTTAGTTTTGAGTCATTCTAAAAAAAATTGCCCTATTTTATTGTGAAAGCTTGCGGGGAATATGACTGAACCATTTTGGCACCTACGTATTCCGTTAAAATGGGAATCATGTCAAACGTAGTTCAAACAGACATAATTGGCAAATTCACATTTCAAACAAAATATATGTACTTGTACAAGATAAACATGAATGGAACAAATTATGCAATATTTATACAAATAAATTACGTATAATGCACCATAATATACATATGACCAATCAAACCAAAGAAAAATCTAGCTATTGAAGAATGTGTATGTCGTGTATATGTCCTATTGCCCCTCAAAAATATTGTACAATGCATGGAATGTTTGGTTTAAGGACGTTGTGCAAAATACCCTCACAGTCAGAAGGATATTCAATGCATGTAATTGTGATAAAATATTTTTGAACTTCATGTAAATCTCCACTAATGTGAGAATGTTTGAAATGAATATAATCCCCACGCAGGGGTACAACTATGAACAATTTATTTACAATAAAATGAACTAAGCTACAAATAATAGAATCCTAAACAAGGAGGGTAATAGTACATACAACCTGATATACATATTCTTCAATTTAATGCAAGACGAAGTTCTGTTGGACCGACAAATGCACTTAAATGAGAAATTTGATTTCGCTCTAGCCTAGGTTTACTAAGAGTTGGTTACAAAAGACCTGATACCCGAGTTGGACAAATTACGGGGTGAAATAGTAAATGGTGTTGGGCGATCGCAAACCAACTACCCACTTACCACTTCCAAAAAATATAAAGGAGCTTTTCTGAAGGGACAGACGCGGATAACCACGTAATCGCCCTTATTCCTAATGCAAACTATTTGCCGTTTGGCATAATTAATATCATAAATACAAATGACAATATACAGATAATTACACAAGTAATGAATGAATAAATAAATAAATACAATAAATGAATAGTCACATAATATATAACATAAAATGGGCTTTTTACAAACTAGGGCCCAAGCGGACGACTTGAATTGGAACTTATGACAACCATTGGATGCATTACGAACCAATAGATCATCACTTATTCCAAGAAGGGTTAAATGTATAAAAAAGACCGGCTGTGGGTTCGCAAAACCATTCTTTTAAATACATAAAATCAATATCAATAGAATCATGCCATGAATACAATGATAATGTATATATAAGTAACAAATAATAAACGAATATAAACAAATATAGACATACAAATAACAATATATACACATGTGGTATAATACAAAAATAAATAAATAAAATCCTCCTCAATTTAAAAAAATAAACTCATAATGGTTAGAACCTCGAAATATCCTCAGCAGAGTCGCCATTTGTTGACATCCCGAAGGCGCAACGCCGTGACAACTCATAGAAATAATTAAAATAACTTAAAAGAAATGCCCAGTAGAGTCGTCAATCTATTGACATCCCAAAGGCGCAACGTCGTGGCAACTCAATAAAAAATAATAAAAATAAAAGAATTTTAAAGAAAAAAATAATTTAATTTAGAAGTCACCGCCTAATTTTAAGGATAATTAGAAAACCAATTATTTATTTACACAATAGTTTGCGAACCAAAAATTTCGAGTAAGGGTTCAAGTTATTCCCAAGGAAAGGTATTAGCGCCCTTCAGAATCCACAACTGTGGGTTCCGGCTGAATTCATTTTTTACAAATTGAGGAGGAGATACACAATATAACACAAGTACGATAATCATGAAATAAACACACAAAAATAATATACACAATAATATAAATTGAGGAGGAGATACATAATATAACACAAGTACGATAATCATGAAATAAACACACAAAAATAATACACACAATAATGAAAAAATAAATAATAAACTAAAATTGTTTCGTCTTTTTAATGGGGAGGCCTCGAAATCCGACGGATAGATCCTTCACCGGTCAAGTTTAACAAGTAATGTATATGTGAACTTAAACTAAAATTCCAAATTTTAAAATGTAACAAAATATGAATTTAAACTAACTTTTCCCTTCTTTTTGAATGGGGAGGCCTCGAAATCCGATGGATAAATTCGTCATCGGCCAATTTAAACATGAATTCTAACATATAATGATAATCAATTTACAAGAACAAATAAAATGATTAAAAGGTTATCTAAACAAAGCACAATAATACCAAATTAATTCAGTAGCCTGGAAACTTGACAAAGAAACTAAAGAAGATAACATTCCAAGAATATATTATTAAATTAACAAAATAACAACAATTCAAATGAGATAGGCAAAGTCAAACAAATAAAACAATCACAATGGTGTAAAGAAATAATAATAGTGTAATATTATCATTCTTACTGTCATCAACGGAGCAATCAACAAAAGTAACAAACTAGAACATGCAATACGCAAACAGAGATCTAACGATTATTAATTAAAAATGTGAAGCAAGTATTATCAAATATAAGACAAATATTATTAACTAAAATAACAAATAACAAAGATGGAATTAGAAAAGACAATACCCATATCGTTAGTCAATTTTCTACCAAAATCACCCATTATCATTATCCTCCATCTTTCACAAGCATAGCATATCTTCTAGACCTAACATCAAGTCCAATAGGCTTATTAGTAAGGTCAAGTTCACATCCAATTGCCTTTGTAAACTCCAAATTCCTATCACTCAACAGCAAAACTTCATTATTGATGTTCAAATTCTCCTTCCAAGCTTCCTCACAAAAGCATCATTGACCGGAATACAAGCGATGGTGTCAACCGCTTTGGATTTTAGCTCCTTGGACTTCTCCACGAAATTAGGAAGGTGTTTCTGTGAACATATTGATGTAAATGGGGTTCTTAGTGGCTACCAACGGACTGGTGTTGTTGCGGTTTTGCATGGTGTGAGGAAGAAGAAGGTCAGGGTTTTGGGTTTGTTTTTTTTTAGTTGGCTTTTGGGATGGTTTTGTGGGGTGTTTCACGAGCTGAATCGGGTGGAGATTTGGTCGATTTTATGAGAAAGAAAGGGGGTTTCGAAGTTGTTTTGTGGTGACATTTTAAGGTCATTTGATGGCTTTTTCAGGGCTATTTGGTGGCTGAAAATAGAGGTTTTCAGGCAAAGTTTGGAGATTCGCAAATGGGTTTTCTCGCCGAATTTCGGGGTGTGTTTTGCTGGTGGTTTTGAGGTTGTTTTGTTGGGTTTTCGGGTGGTTTTTGGGTGTTAAAATGGTGGTTTGAGGGACTGAAAAACTGGTCAGTTTTGGTTACTGATTTTTGTTGGTTTGTTAGGTTGTTCTCGTGGGCTGTGAGGGTGGTTTTCCGATGAAGTTTTTGGTGCATTTTGCTGCGTGTTTAATGGCTGTTTTATGGGTTTTTGGGGTTGAAAATGGTGGTTTTAGATGTGTGGTTTCGATTGTTGTTTGGGGCTATTTTCAGGGGGGAAAGGGCTGAAACTGGGGGGGTTTAGGCTTCCTTTGGGTGCATTTTTTCAGGCAAAAAGGGGATGTGTTGACTGCTATTTTAATAGTTGTTTTGCAGACTGATTTGGGGCATATTCAGGTGGGTATGGGCGGCGTTTGAGATGAGCAACGATGGGGGAGAGAGAGAGGAGTTGGGGCAGCTGAGTGTAGAGGTGGAGAAGAGAGGGGATTTTTCGACGAGGTGAGGGAAAGAGGGAGAGGGGGTGCCAGAGAAGAAGATGAATAGTGAAACCTTCAGAAAATTTGAAAATTATTAAATTTTAATTTTAATATTATTCATCCACCCCCTAATTATATACACATTTCATGTCAAAATCTAATGGGCTAAAAAGATACTAGATCAAAATTATGGATCAATTGGACATACGCGTATAATTATATCTGAACAGGAAAAATGAATTATCATATTGCATTAAAATTTAAAATTAAACTAATTAAAATTATAATGTTCTAAAAATAAGAGCAATTATCAAAAAATTAATCTAAAATCGCCCAAAATTATTTTAAGCTAATTAAAAATATCAACATAAAAAAGTAAGAATTTTTTGAAGTGTTAGGCAAAATTTGGGTGTCAACAATAAGGAAGTCAAAAGGCTCTTTTGGGAAGATTTGGATGAGGTTGTGAGAGGCATACTAGTGATGGAAAAACTCTTCATTGGGGGAGACTTTAATGGACATATTGGGGCAACCACTAGCAGATTTAGAGATGTCCATGGAGGCTTTTGGTTTTGGGGAGAGGAATGGGGGTGGGACGTCTCTTTTAGATTTTGTCAAAGTCTTTGAGTTAGTTATTGCTAACTCATACTTCCCGAGGAGGAAAAATCACTTGATTACCTTTCGCAGTATGTTAACTAAGACTCAAATTGACTACCTACTTCTCCAGAAAGGTGATAGAAGTCTTTGTAAGAAAGGTTATTTCGAGTGAAAATATTTTCACTCAATATAGGCTTCTAGTGATGGATTTAGAGATTAAGAGAGATAAGAAGAAGAAGGTTGTTTATTCCCAACCAAGTATTAGATGGGGAGGCCTGACTCCTGCCCTTTCTCGAGAGATGAAAGAAAAACTTAGAGGCTTGGAGTAGTGGCGGAAATGTGAATAATATGTGACACGACTGTTGTTTACATTAGAAAGATAGCTATCGAAGTACTAGGGGTTTCGAGAGGGACCTTTGGTACACATGGCAATTGGAGGTGGAATGGCAAATTTCAAGGCAAAGTGAAAGCTAAGAAAGTTACTTATACAAAGTGGTTGGAGTGTAGGGATGAGGATAAAAAGCGAAGGCTTAAGGAGATCTATAAGTCAACTAAGTAAAAAGTGAAGATAGCGGTGACGAGTGCTAAGACAACAACGTTTGAGTGCCTATATGAGGAGCTAAGTGGGGCTAAAAAGATACTAGATCAAAATTATGGATCAATTGGACATACGCGTATAATTATATCTGAACAGGAAAAATGAATTATCATATTGCATTAAAATTTAAAATTAAACTAATTAAAATTATAATGTTCTAAAAATAAGAACAATAAGGAGGGTGAGGTGTTGGTGGATGAGACTTCTGTTAGACTAAGGTGGCAAACTTACTTTCACAAACTCTTAAACGAAAAAGGAGATAGAGCCATTGAGTTGGGTAAGTTGGCATACTTCGAAAGTCATCTAGATTTTGGTTATTGCAGGCAGTTCAAAGTTGAGGAGGTTAGAAGGGTTGTTAGTAGGATGAAGAGAAGGAGGGCAATCGGACCAGATGAGATTTCGGTAGATTTTTAAAAGAACATGATCAAGGATGACATAGAGTGGTTGACTAGACTGTTCATGCTATTATAAAGACTATCAAGATGCCTAAGGAATGGAAGAGGAGTACAATAGTTCCACTGTACAAGAACAAGGGGGATATTCAAAATTGTAACAATTACAGGGGCATCAAGTTGTTAAGTCACACAATGAAAGTCTAGGAGAGAGTGGTGGAGATGAGGGTGAGAAAATGTAACACCCCACATTTTATAATACTAGTACCATGTGAAGGAAATAT
>DF366069.1:1511-15668 GCA_000787875.1 Solanum virginianum
TAAAAGGGGTTGGGATAGACCCAACTACCTCATTTGGAAAGTGAAAGTACACTCTCTTAATTCGGCAATCCACGGTGGCATAGCAAGAAGCTAACCAATCTATACCCATTATAACATCAAATTCCACCATTTCTAGGTCTATAAGATCAGCAAATGTGTCACGATTACAAACAGTTACTACACAATCATAATAAACCCTTCTAGCCATAATAGATTCATCGGTTGGTGTGGATACTTCAACTGGCTTGTTCAATAATTTGGGTGTCCTTTTAAGATTTCTAGCAACTAGTGGGGTAATGTATTATAGCGTAGAATCAGGTTCAATTAACGTATATACATTATGTGAAAGATGGACAATGTACCTATGACAACATCGGGTGAAGGTTCCAAATCCTGCTGACTCCCCAGAGCATAGGTAGGATTCTGGACTCCACTAGAACTAGCTGCCCCTCTTACACCTTTACCATGACCCATAGGTGCTTGTTGACCCCTACCTCTGACTGCAGAGTAAGAGGATGATGGCCAGTCTATTAAAGAATCGAGGCATAAGATCATTCTGGGATGGTGTAAACTGCCCTGTAGACCTAGCCTGCTTGGGTTGCGCCCTTTCTAGCTCTTGTGCCCTTCTCCTTTGCCTCTGGTCCTCCAGTTTCTGTGCAAATGCTTGTATTCTTGCTATATCCATATTGTGCCCTTCTCCTTTGCCTCTGGTCCTCCAATTTCTGTGAAAAAGCTTGCATTCTTGCTATATCCATATTTTTGTTCAGAGAAGCAATTATATAATCTCTGACCAAATATGTATCCAACCTATCTACATACCAATGAACTCTGTCTGCCATAGTAGCAATTACATTAGGGGCATACCTGGACAGGGAATTTAATTGGAGGCTATACTACCTGACACTCACATTCCCTTGGTAGAGGCTCAAGAACTGATCTGCACGGGCCTCCCGGATCTACAGTGGCAAGTAATGATAAAGGAATGCCTCTTTGAACTCTTTCCAGGTGGTTGGAGGTGAATCTATTCCCTTAGATTGCTTCCAGGCTTCATTCCATAATATAGCCACACCATTCAGCCTATACGTCGCCAACTCAACAGCTTTTGTACCACCCACGTGCATGACATCTAAGGTGCACTGTATTTGATCAATAAAATCTTGAGGGTTCTCATTAGGGTTTGACCCAGTGAAGGATAGGGGTCCAGATTAAGGAAATCACGTATCTTCGTGCCAGCTGCCCTATTTGCACCACCTGCACCTCCGTTAAGGTGGACTGGCACCCATTGCCGATAAGGCTCGGGAGAACTAACCTATATCTATGCCTTTTCTATATGCAATATAATGAACTCCACCTTCAGTATGCCTTTAAAGAGTAAATAAAACTACTAAGCAAAAAGGAAAGGTATATGACTAGGCCGTTGGAGCCACGCTGTCTGAAAAACAAAATATGCCCACACAAATAAAACTACTAAGCAAAAAGGAAAGGTATATGACTAGGCCGTTGGAGCCACGCTGTCTGAAAAACAAAATATACCCACACTTTAATTTACATAGCCTACAAAGCCTCTAAATAATGACAAGTGTTAGGCCGTTGGGGCCACGCTGTCCGAAGTACAAAATATGACCAGCCTTTAGTTTATATAGTCTACAAAGCCTCTAAATAATGACAAGTGTTTGATAAGGGTTGGGATAGGCCCCGCCTCAACTAACTGTACCATACAAAAACATAAACTTTAGACATGCAAAGCCTCGAAGCAACCTGGAGCTTGGTGATAAGAGCTGGATATCTTGTACTCTTACTGGGGAGATCTACTAGCACCTGTACCTGCAGCATGAAATTCAGGTCCCCCATAAGGGACGTCAGTATGCAATACTGTACTGAATATATAAGGCAGGAAACACTATATACGAAATAACAACTCAAATGAAACTATACACTGATGTATGATAAGAGACCGTTACCCAAATAGTGAAATGCGTATGAGATGAAATAACTTATGGACTTTATTTGGCATGTACCAATAAGGAATCTATGTTTCATGCCAAGTGAAAGGAAATCAAACAGCCTTACATACCTCATTGTACAACCTCGCGTTTACCTTGGGATAACCAGAATCAGTAAAATCTATGTACAGCATGCTGTAAAAGACCCAGCTGATCAGGGGTAACTGTATCGGGTTCGATGAAAGTGACTATGGATGACAGTATATAAACACATGAAAGAGTGAAGATACAGTTACTAATTGTGTCAGAGTTGGTAAATGCCTTTATATACCAATAAGGAATCTATGTTTCATGCCAAGTAAAATGGAAGAAAATAGCCTTACATACCTCATTGTACGACCTCGCTTTTACCTTGGAATAACCTTCTAGCATTAGAGGCCAATAGACACATCTTAGACACCTAATTTCACATAGAAACAACACCCGGGCAGCAAGCGTGCAACTACAATAAGCTAATAGACACATCTTAGACACCCAATTTCACATAGAAACAACACCCGAGCAGCAAGCGTGCAACTAAAATCCCAAGCGTGTTTTCCCACTATTTTGCCTTTAATTGCATTTCCTAATGGACATTAACATCTACAAATTATGTACAGCCTATCTTAGCATCACACCAGCCTCATAAAAATCCACAAAACAGGGCACACGACAATTCTATGCAACAAACAAATGGACAGCATAACGTTACATCTTTTCTCTACCTTTCGACGTCGGTAATCCCAAACCTATCCCAACTTAAACCAAACTGTTCTTCATCAATTTACACACAATATTAGCCTTCAAACAGTCTTAGAAAAGTACCATATCAACAATGAAAAACGTGCAGTAATAGCTATATCTACAGCAGCCCACAAATTCCAATCAAGAACACAATTGCGACAACACATAAGACCTTACCGTTGCGGACTGTAAAAGCAATCAAACAGCCTGATTATATCACTACCAACCTATCCTTTGTTAAGTACACAAGTAATACTTCATACTACAGCAACTCAAGAAGAGAAATAACTCATAATCAATAAGAAAAGTACATAGCAACTTAAACATATACTTAAGATTGCTTACCTTATCCTTAAATATTAGGATGTCCTTCAAGAACCCTAGAAGGTTTTATTGGCTACTCTTAGATATAAAGAAAGAAGAGTAAATATTTCTTAAGAAATCGGAAAAATTGTATTCAAACATTTTGTGAAATCCTTTACTGTTTTGACCCCTTTTTAAGCACAACTTTGGCCGACTTTATCTTAGTTTTTTAGACACACATAAGTATGTACAACATAGCTAATGATGCAGTAGCTTCCTAATTAAAATTTAGGCTAAATGGATCTCTAAAGGTAATGGACTTGGGCTGCCTATGTGCAGATTTTTCTCTTCTTTTGTTTTGGGCCCAATTAGTCAAGTGTTATGGAAAATTGTTGGGCCTGTTTAATCCTTCATGTTGGGATACAAATAAAGCCCACTTATAGTACTATAACATGGGCCAAAAATACCTCCTTAACTTGGATTTTATTCATAATTAGAATTGGACAATTTTGACGTCGGGTCTCATCTCCGTTTAACTCATAAGTTCACGCTAAGCAAGTAGCTGACTCACCTGCTAGCTTCCTAAGTCCTACAAGCAAGTCTCAGGGGGCTTTGGTATGGCATTTTGGAACAATAGTGACTAAAATCCATCCTTGAACTACGTTCTTCATCACTTTCACCTTACCAACTCTAATATTTTCATTTTATCCTCCCTTTTTCCACATTCAATCTTTTCCTGGTGTTTTCTTCTCATTTTTTAGCTTTTACCTCATATTTACACTTAATTTTGCTTTTAGTCTCAATCGAAGGTATCTTTTCTTTTTCTTTCACCCGATACATGATTTTCTTCTTTTTCTCTTCATTTCCAACTCACCACCTTATTTTTGTGCTTCTCCTTTATACCGGCCACCCTCAACTTAGGCTTTTAGCCTGTGATGAAGTATAAAATATCTATTCCCCAAACCTGGGCTACTTTTTGTAGCCACACTCAACTTAGGCTTTTTGCCTCAATCAAGGTTCACAATGCTCAAGGAAATACCATGGACAATGTCAAGGTTTTTCACTATACATGGTTGGCTAATTAGGTATTTTTGAATGAATTGGTACATGTAAGGCTCAAATATTTGGAACAAGGGATAAAACTTCATTTGGTTGGTTATTTTAGGCTAAAGTTGACTAATTAAAGAATAAAAGCCTAGGTTCCCTTCCTAATCCATTTAATCTACAATCTAACTTTGAGTAACAGGGCAAGTTCTAAACTAGCACAAAATGCACGAATCTAGCAAAATAGACTCACGCTCACATGGTATAGCAAGCATTATCAACAATAGACTCACAGATCATGTTTCATATCTCAAATTACCCTCACTTATCAGAACAAATATTGCCAAACACCTACACATACATGGTTGCCATTTTACTACTAACCAAAATTTTTTTTTTGTGGGTACCAATTTTCAAAACAAAACATAAAAACATGCTATATGCCATAAGTATTGGTACTATACATATAAATATTATCTAAACATCCTAAACATGCTAGCTCAATAGAAATTAAATATCCACGAGGAAAAAGTACATAGGCAAGAAAACCTCGGGATCAAATTTGGGGTAGTTATGGACCATAAGATACTTAGACTTCACCGAGGCCTATAACTACCCACACCCCATCGAAATAGTTGTGCATTATTCCTAATGCACCAAATTAAGCAAAAGTAGAATAAGTAGGGGCCCAAAAACATACCTTGATGCCTTTCTCGGGCTGCGTCTGGTCAGCTCCCGTCTGTGGAGTAGTATGCTTAGAAGTTGAACTCTATCTGGAAGGGCCAATACCCCTCATCCTATCATGCTCCTGAGCTAGCCTCATCTCCTTCTCTTGCCTCGACATCCTCAAGGCCAGACGAGCTCATCCTCCTCATCCTCAAAGCACTTTGCATGTCTATTCCTCTCAACAGGTTCCTCATCTGTGCAAGGGCCCTTCCTGAGGGAAGTCTGTGTAGGCTCCATGGAGGTAAATAAATCAAATAGCAGCTTTGTAGGTGTAGTCTCTGGTAGTGTCACAGGTTCTGCAAGTGAAGCTGTCATGTCAGCCCTAAGCTTCTCGATCTCCTAATATACGGCTAACAAATCTGAAGGCTGGGCCTCGGCTAACCTCTTCTGAACTTAGTCCTCAAAGGCATCTATATGCGTGTCCCCTCCAGAAACACGCTCTTGAATAGTAGAGATGGTGAATGCCTAGCACCGCTTCTCAAAGTCTGCAATAGTCTGCTAGACCCTTGGCCTAAGCTGCAGAATACGCTATGACAACTGGGCTTCAACACATGATAATCGCTGCACCATGGCCTGAATAGAGATATTAGACACATAAACCATGCCTGTAGAAGGCTTTGAAGTAGTGGCCTCTTGTGCACAGGCAGCTATATTATCACCCCCTTCAACATCAACTACCTCAGGCTGCTAGGTTCTCTCATCAGTAGTAGCAGCAACAATAGTAGTGGTGACATTTGCCGAACCCTCAGGTAGTGTCTCCGGGGTGAACATAGATGGTGGTGGGGGGGCTGTGCTAACCAGATTGCCACCGGGTTCTCATCAGCCTTTATTATGCTGGCCTCCAAAGTATTCTGGGCCTCAAATAATTGGTCTAGCTGATGAAATATCTCCACCCAAAACTCCAAACAGAGTTTGTAGACCAAAATAGAGATTAGGATGGAGGTGGCCCTCTTGAATGCTAACCCATGAATTGCTCCACTATGAGTTGGGCCTAATCAATGTCATAGCCAGCCAAGAGGCTGGCAATCAATACCGCCTACTCCGGTCTCAAAGTATAATTCACCAAAGTAGGCTGGATACGGGATCTAATAACCTCCCACCAAAATTTGGTAGGGAAACTCAATGAAGCCTTTACTATAGGCTCAGTGGGTAGTGACCCAAGCAAGCTTTGGACCCTGCTTCGCAATGTGAATGGCCACCCATCTCAAAATTGACGTTCGATATACCAGATCCTTCATGATCAATGAATTTCTAGCCTACCCCATCCTATAGTCAAACTTAGGTGTCGATCTCAGGGCACAGTACTCGGGACCAAAAAGTACATAACAAATCATCTCCTTTGAAATATCGACCCACCGCCCTCTCACTCGGACCTTTATCAATCTGGGCTGTGAGATAGGCCTCTTCCCCTTGGGAAGATCTCACTGAATCATGGCTACATACGATGCATAAAACTCCCACACCAAAAATAGGGCATATCATCTAAACTTCTCCGTCATCTACTCAAGCATATATTGTATCATTGTGTCCTTTAGACCTGGGACACAACTCACTCCATCACCAATAACCCTGGGCTCCTCATATATTGAACAAGTGGGTTTGCCCCGCTCCTTGGGCTATATGCCCTCCAAAAATATGACCTCCATCCCCTCGATGTACTACCTATAAGTACTAGCATCTAGTACTGAAGAAGAAGATGGCACGACAGAGGACTCAGTATCTCCTTTATCCTCAGAGGCCCCTGCTAAACTCTGCTCCTCCATAGAAAGGGTCATCTGGGGCATGCTACACCTCGTCTCCTCGCTACATTCCTCGTTAGACTGGGAAGGACTCTTGCTCTAAACTTGAGGCTACCTAGCTCTAGCTACAATTTTCCTCGTTAGTCGAGGCACCTTGGGGTTAGGCTGGGTATCATATATCTCCACTAACCCGCTCAGCTGAGGGGTCAGCTCAGTATTAGAAGGCTTATCATCTATAGGCTCATCTCTGAGCTTCCTCTTAAAAGCCTCAATCTCTGCACATCTACCTTTCAGGGCCATGGTGTCTAAAAATTGAACATCAATGAATCATAATTAGCCCCAATAATCAAGGAACAAAAAATGGTCACTGGAAAATTATATGAGACCTAGGTACGACTCGTAACTTGGGTTACAAGTCATAAACTAGTTTCATATAAAAGTCCAAAGAGTAATTTGAAAAATAGTCTAATATCTAGAGACCTATCTACGAGTCATAAAGTGATCTATGACTCGTAGAGGGTCTCATCTGATGAATTCTCAGATTATCAAGTCTCTGTAATTTCCCACAAGGGGTAATTATGACACGTAGATTCATCTACGAGTCATAAATGACTCTCGTGAACAAGAAATTTCAGATACCTAATCTATCTCAGTTCATCACAGGAACCTCAAAGGCTATAATCAATCCTAAATTCTACCAACATCGAAGCAAACATCTATACACTCAGAAGTTTAGCACAAAACAACCAATACTCATGACAATTTTAACATCGAATTACCCCATCAAAAACAATTTGGCTTCACTTTCCTCTTAACTCCACCATTCCTATTTGACTCACACAAGCTCATATGCCCATGACAAAACCCATCAACTCTTAATTCTTAAATAATACAATAACAATCAATCAAGCATGGGTGATGATTCAATAGGCATAGTAATCATGTAATCAATGAAGTCAAAATACTCAATCTTTGGAATCAACTTATTAATTCAAACAAAGGCACTTCAATTTTATATACATAATGTAATTTCAGTCAAGGATTTCATGCTTAATCACCCATCCAATCATAACCTTCAACTCAAACTATCAAAAAAAAGGAAACCTTTGAGGTTAAAATTAATTCAAGAGACTTACCAAGTGGATATTGAAAAACTTGAAAAAGGGAGAGATGATGAACAATCAACAAACCCTAGGTACCAGAAATTCTTGCTGGAAAATGAGTGTACTCGTCAAAAATTTGGTCAGAAATAAAGAGGAATGAAGAAATTAGGGAAAATTCTATTGCGGTCAAAATAATTTGACCCCCATTTAATACCCTTACCGTGTCAACGTTTAAAATTACAGGGCTTAGGTCTGCGAAAGCCCAATTACGAGTCGTTGGTCGATCTATGTCTCATAAGTCAGGGTTTCGTAGAACCCTAAACACTTAGAAAAATTTAGAATCTTACCTGAGTTCCACAAACCCCATTCACAACCTGTAGGTTGATCTACGAGTCATAAAGTTGTCTTTTGGGTTGAGTACACACTGTTAATGCTCATTGAAAATCTCTATGAGGTGGGGTTACGAGTCGTAAAGTGCAATACGATTTGTAACTCCACTCATAAAAACTGTACTTGATGCATTTCTTAGTAAAATCTGCTGCCTTAGTCCAATACCTACATACTCTTCATAAAATTCATTTGCACCCTATATGTAACAAACCCAATGTAAAAAATAGCAAGTAAAACACAATCAAACAACTACCTTAGAATCCAAAAGTTGAAGATAAACTCAAAACTAAGCCAAAATATCAAAAATCCTTGGGTTGCCTCCCAAATAATGCTTGATTTATTATCGTTGTATGACTTAGACAAATTGGCTACTAGACTTCACCAATTGCCCAAACCTCACTTTTTAACTCATCCAAATGCTTTATATACTGGCAGATATCGAAGACTACTTCTTAATCATTCACCCTAAATCTAAGTTGACTCCATATCTACTAGAGTCTGTCTAGTGGCCAGAAATGGTCTCCCAAAGATAATAGGAACTTCAAAATCGACTTCACAATCAAGAATCACAAAATCTGTAGGGAATATGAATTTGCCCACTTTTACCAACACATCATAGACTATTCCTTCTGATTTCTTGATTGTTCTATTCCCCATTAACAACCATATTTTAGTTATAGTAGGGGCACCCAAACCAAGATTTTTAAAAATCACAAGAGTCATCAAATTGCTACTAGCACCCAAATCACAAAGTGCTCTTGCGAACTCTACATCACCTATGGTGCAAGGTAGAGTGAAAGCACCTGGATCTTTATGCTTTTAAGACAATGACTTATTAGTGATAGCACTACAATGTTGAAGCTCTTTAGAAAGCTCTTGATTCATAGTCCGCTTCTTAGTAACCAAGTCTTTCATATACTTTGCATAACCGGACATTTTCTCCAACGTTTCAATCAAAGGAATATTTATGGATAGTTGCTTAAGCATAGAGAGAAAGTGTTTCAACTTGCCTTCCTCCTCCCTCTTTTTGAGTCTTTGAGGGAAAAGACGAGGAGACCTTTGGACGATCTTATACTTTTGTGGCTCTTTAGCTACCTCAATCATCCCATCTTTGAAAAAATCATCTCCTTCAATCATATCCTTACCTGCAACTATCTCCTCACGAATATCTTCTACCTCAACTGGCATAGAAGGATCAATGGTACTCTTGCCACCTCTAGTAGTAACCACTATACATTGCCCTTCTTTCTTTAGATTTTGAACTGTGTTGCTAGGCAATGTACCCTTTTGACGTTGATTGAACTAAGTTGAGACTTGACCAAATTGTTGCTTAAGCTGTTTAATAGCCACATAATGAGACTCTATCATTTGATTAATGCTTGAAATATTGGATTTCATGCTCCTTAGAGTTTCATCTTGTGTCTCAGCATTCTTCAATAAACGATCAAATATCTCCTCAATTCTAGAATTGCTTATACTAGCATCTAAGTTATGTGGCATGGACCATTTCTGAAACCATCTCTTCTGCCCTAATCTGCTTCAAGACCCCTATTCCTCTCATAATAACCACCTTGGTTATCTCTATAAGCTCTATCTCTTCCATTGTTTTGACCTTAGTTTCCTTGACCTTGGAGCCAATAGTCCTGATTGGGCCCTTGGGCATTGGTCTAAAAACCCCATGTCTGATCATTGACAAAGCATGCATCCTCTTCAAAATAAGACTCCTCATACATAGGTGCACATGGAGGTTGGTGAACTACCATATTTACTCTTTTTTGGTTCAACTTGATCACTACATCCATGCTTGTACGAAGTTGAGCAAGTTGTTACATAATCTCCTCATTAATCTTGGCTTGCTCTGAACCAATATTAACAACACATGAACTCCTCATAGAAGCTCTATCTCATTGTCCCCATGCACGATTCGTCTTGATCACTTGTTCCATCTATTTGACAATCCTTGCAAATGGTTGATCTAATAACATACCCCCCATAATGGTATCGGCACAGTCTTGACTATTCTCATCAAGGGCATGGTAGAAGATCTCAACCAAGGCATCATCAACTATTTTGTGGTTAGGCACACTCCTCAAACACTTAATAAACCACTCCTATATGGTTCTAATCGAATCACCAAGAAGTTACTCAAAGTTGTTGATCTGATCCTTTAACTTGAGCCTCTTCGACTTAGGGAAGTACCTTTCCAAAAAGGCTTTCTGCAAATCTGCCCAACTAGTGATTGAACTCTGTGGCAACTCATATACCCATAGTGCAGCATTGCTCGTAAGAGATAATGGGAAAACACGAAGCCCCACAATATCCATAGATAGATTTTGTGTCCCCATCATACTCTTGCAAACAAATGCCATATTGTGCAAGTGGTTATATGGATCCTCTGATGGTAGACCCATAAACAATCCATGGTTTTGCAACATTTGAAGTAACCCACTAGAAACAGTGAACTTTGTGTCAGCCGATAGTGGTGGCAACACAATATCCCCGGTCACATTCATAGCCATATGGTTCAATCTATATTGATTCCATCGGTAAGCATTGCCATTAAAATCCCTAGGTTATGGAAAATTCTCCAAAGGAGGTGGGTTTTCATTCCGATCATCATCATTAACATTTTGATTCAAGGCTACATTACCTGCTATATTAGCATTTTCTTAGGTCATTCTTCTTGTAATTCGTTGGATCTCTATATCAAGTGGAGTTAAGGATTTGCCTTGACTCCTAGTGTTAGGCATGCACTACTAGTATACCCTGCAAAGAAACAAAAACAAAAGTAAAATACAAAGGAACTAAGGATTAACACTTGAATTACAATTACTAGTGAATTCAATTAAGTCTAGCCATATTCCCCGACAATAGCGCCATAATCTTTGATCACGCCCAAGTTACACTCTCTTATGAAGGATAAAGCAGTCGTTGTCAAATATAAAACCTAACCAAAGTTAGGATCAAATCTTATAGAGAATATGGAGACTCGTAACGAATTCACCTATACACAATTCAAGTAATTAACAACTCAATTCCCCCGGAGGGGTAAGGGGGGTTGTAATGTTCAACAAAAAAATAAACTAAACTAACTAAAGCAGTAGACAATCAATAGCGGAGAGCAACTTGGGAAATATCTTCTCCATGATTTACTAACTCAATATCCCTGGATAACCCAATTCTCGACTAGAGTATAACATGTAGGACGGTAATTTAAATTCACTAAGCCTTTGGTCAAAGGTGAGAGGCAAATTTCACTATGTGACTCAGCCCATCTCTATAGTGTGCAATACCAACCATTACGCATAGTCCCGGTCAACCTCCCTTTGGTCTAGTTCGATTAATTATACGATAACACATCATTAAATCTTGTTAATCAATCTTTTTTCCTATTCATTACCACCTGTATTGGAAAGGTAACAATAGGTAAGTTCTAATGTTGGCTGCTACCAGAAAACATGCAAAATGAATAAAATTGATTAATACATATAAATACCCCTTCCGAGAATTGCAAATTATCTAAGTTTATTTGGTTAGATCTTCATGGTGTCCACAACCCCAAGTTGTGGATTTAGCTACTCATGCTATGGGTAGATGAAGAAATGATGAATTTAGAAAATATAATTAATCACTTACCTAATTGAGTTGAAGAACAAACAAATCTAAAATATATTGAATCACAAGCTTCAAGATCAAATTTACCCACAAGTGTTTTCTCACTATCTTCTATCTCAACTATTGGGTTCTCCAAGTACAAACCCTAAAAGTACTAAATAATGACATCCTCCTTTGTACAATAACCTAAAAGTACTTTAAGTCTCCAAGCACAAAACCCTAAAAAGTACTCTACTGACGTCCTCTTTACTATACTCTCTTAATAATGACCTAAAAATTACTATTTATAATATTTATAAACAAATCCTAAAAATTAGAGAAACTGGTCGGCAACTTTATATGATAGGCCTTTACGACTTGTAAACTTATTTACGAGTCATAATCAGGGTCTCGTATTCAGCTCTTGAATCTTGAACTCACTGCCATGGATCCAGTTTATGAGTCATACTTTAATTCATGACTCGATTATGCTCTCGTAAACTTCATCTGCATTGACTAGTCCTTCACTAGATCTCACTGGAATTTTTCATGAAACCACTCTATATGACTTGTAGAGTGATCTACCACTCATATAAAGGTCTCGTATGGCTGAACTTCAGAAATCAAACTTCACTGAAAATCTTCACGGAACCTACTCTACGACTTATATAGGGTCTTGTAAACCACCAAAAACCAGAAATGTCTACAATTTATCGCAAAATCATGCCAACATGCTTTCCTACAAAACACTAAGCACGAAAACACATAAAAATCATAAATGTGGCATTGAGAACACATAAAACCCTAAGTTTTAAGCATCAAATATGTTGTATTTTGATAGCATATCATATATTGACAACAACCACTTTAGCTTTCAAAAATGAGGTGTAGGTTGGGTAAAATCATGTACCTCTATAGTTGCAGCCTCGTTGTCTAGCTAGTACTTTATCATTTTTGCTTATCTACTTTGGTGTATATGACTTATTGTTGACCAGGTCATGACCTAAATGACCTAGGCTTAGTTTTTTTAGATGTTATGATGACTAATGTTTTGGCCCCTAATCTTGTTAGCTAGCATATTTAGTGGCTTACATGACCAATGACAGTATCGAGTGTAAGTCACGCCTCCTCATTTCGGGGCATGTTAATAAGCATATGGAATTGAAATAATTTCCAGATAAAAAAGATGTTCATAATCACAAAGTGATAATTGAGTATATAAACACCAATCTTATGATTGTTGATTCCTTGATGAAAGGATTACCACCTAAAATATTTGTTGAGCATGTTGAAAGAATGAGTCTTATGGATAGCAATTAATGATTTTTTTTGTAAAGATTTTATTTTGTTTATACAATTGACACTTAAAGCACAATTACATATATGTTTCTGTTACTATTACCTATTTTCTCTTGTATACATTACGTTGAAAGTGATATTGACAAAGTTTTAGTTTAGATAAAGATATTCTGAAGATTATCATTGGACCATTATGGACATAAATTGTGAGTAATATACTTAACCATTAAGTAACTAATGTTTTGTGTACCAAGTGGGAGAATGTTAGTTTTTATGGTCCACGTATGTTAATTTATAGCTGACGTTAATACTAATTTTGATTTATATAAACTAAATTCTAAATTGGATAATGTAGGTGGAAGTTATTGAAATCATCCACCACCTATATTGGTGGAAGTTGTTGTACCTTCCCAAAACCCACTATGTTGGTGAAAGTTATTGTCATGCCCCAGGTGGGTACACTTAGCGTAGCCGGCAATTGAAGAACCATTGTTGCTTCCTTAAGAGAACCACCTGGCCTCATCGTTACTTCTTACTCAAAAGGGTAAGAAATAATCAATAAAATCATTAAAGGAAAGATAAGATCTCATAAATATTCTCTAAGATAGATCAAGTCTAGAAAATGAAATAATCAACAATACTCTACTCAAGGCCTATGAAGCCTCTACTCTAAGTGTCTAGATTGTACCATGACAAGCCATGGCTACCCTACTTAAAGAAAATAACAATCATAGTGAAATAAAAATAAGGCTCCTCTGAATAGCAAGGAGGCCTCACCAAGCCTAGAACTCAAGAACTTTGAACCTCAATGGTGCGCCTGCTGAAGTCCTCTATCACCTGTATCTGCATCATAAAATGATGCAGCGCGGAGTGGCATCAGTATGCGAAATATACGGTATGTAAAAATGCCTCAAGAAATAGATAAAGCTCAAAATCAATCAACTGACTCGACTCAGGACTCAACTCCTCATCCCATAACTCAACTCAAGTAATTTGATGTAAGTTAAAGTCTGAAATCATGCTTTAGAACTAGACTCAATGTGTAATGCAACTTAGTTTGAAAATCATGATAGGTTAACTTAAGTATTGCTTGGAAGTTTCTCTAACTGACATAACTCTCCACCCTACCATGATCATTGATGATGTACAATAAAAAGACATTATTGCCACGTCAGTCCTAAACTTGCCAAGGAATAGGATGTCAACCTCTACCTCTCTCTCATGGATCCAAAG
>DF366068.1:1602-26940 GCA_000787875.1 Solanum virginianum
GACCTGTATTTCATGCTGCATGTACAGGTGCTAGTAGATCTCCCCAGTAGGAGTACATGATATCCAGCTGCTGCTACCAAGCTCCAGGTTGCTTTGGAGCTTTGTGTAACTAGAGCTTATATTTTTGCATTGTATAGTTAGTCGAGGCGGGGCCTGTCCCGACCCTTATTAGATACTTTTCCTTATATAGAGGCTTTGTAGATTATGCAAATTAAAGTGTGGTCATGTTTCGTACTTTTGACAATGTGGCCCCAACGGCCTAGCCATATGTATTTTCTTTTGACTTGTTATTACTGTTTACTTTCTTAAAGGCATGTTAAATGAAGAAATCTCTTATAATATATATATAGAAAGTGCATGGATATAGGTTGGTTCTCCTGAGCCTTATCAGCAATGGGTGCCAGTCCGCCTTAACGAGACTTTGGGCGTGACACTACTACCTAAAGTGGATCAGCCCAACAAGTTGACTGAATTCAGACCTATCAGTCTTAACAACTTTTCCAATAAAACTATCTCCAAACTACTTTATCTTAGACTGGCCCCCATGCTTTCCACTCTTATATGTTCGAACTAATTTAGCTGTATAAAAGGAAGAAGCATTTATGAAAATATCATGTTAGCCTAAGAAATCATTCATGGCGTTAAAAATCCTAAGGAAGGTGACAATGTTGTTATCAAATTAGATATGGCCAAGGACTATGATAGAATATCCTGGGCCTTCATTTGCTTGGTTTTGAGAAGATATGGTTTTGATGAAATATTCATTGATATGATTTGTAGAATTATGAGTAACAATTGGTATTCCATCATCATTAATGGTACAAGGCATGAGTTCTTTCATTCTACTAAGGGTCTTAAGCAAGGGGACCCTCTATCCGCTACCCTTTATTCTTGGTGTAGAAGTGTTGTCCAGAAGCCTTAATGCTCTTCACTCTTATCATAACTACACAGGTTTCCAAATGTAAGTTAATGGTCCTCAAATTAACTATCTTAGTTTTGCTGATGATATCATCATATTTTTCTCCATTGGTAGACACTTTCTCTTGTTAATTATGAAGACTTTATTTGCCTATGAGGGTGTATCTGAGCAGTTTGTCAACAACAAGGAGAAACACCACTTCATGCTCATCTCTTGTAATGACCTGGTTGGTCACTTTTGGCCTTATTTATGAAAATTACTGTTTTACTCTTTTATAAGTTACCTTGGGCTTATTTTGATCTATTTGAATGGTTGGAACTGAAATTCTGGTTTTTAACATTGAAAATATGAATTATAGCATTTTCAAAGGCTTAAGTTATTAAAAAAGAGAGTTTTTGTATCATTCTGAGTTTCAAAGGTCGGGTCGAGGATCCATTGATTCCATTAGCTCTAGAATATCGAAACTGAACTACAAAAAGTTGTAGAACTAAATTTGGTATTAAAATAAGGTTTTTAGGCCTAAAGTTATGATTTTAGTCGTATTTGAAATCAAAGTTTGACTTTGGTGAACATTTGGAGTTCGAAAGCTCAGATCAAAATTTTGACAATTTCAGTAGTTCTGGATGGTAAAACTAATGTGAGAAATGGTCTTGTCATAATTTTTGGAATTATCGAGGGCAATTTTGGTATTTTGAGTTTTTAAACAACTTTTATCGAATTGCATTGGTAAATATGTTGTGGAGACCTCGGAATCAAATTATGATTATTTTGTTATGGTTGGATCGCTATTTCTGGTATAGAACATATTTAGTTTGTGAAATCCTAATTTCGAATCAGTTTTGAGTACCACTTTCAAGTTTTTTATGTTAGCTAATTTTGTTGGTGCATAGTCTCTAGTTCAGGTGCTCTGCTTCGCGTTGGCGGACCAGGTCCTCGCATTCGCGAAGAATTTGACTCGGTTAGGCTCTACATTCGCGAATCTAGTTCCTGCATTTGCGGAGACTTGGGTTTGGTTAGGCTCCGCGTTCACGGAGAACATTTCACTATTCAGCTTTATAAACCCGAAGGACACCATTATTAACCCATTTTCGAACTTCTAAGCTTTTTGAGGTGATTCTAAAGAAAGGTATTCAACGATTTTTATTGGGTAAATGTTTTTAACATTATATTAATCATTTTACTTAAGTTTTATCTTGACTGTTGTCCTAAATTTCATGATTTAGATGTCCAAAATTGGGGAATTTTGGTGTTTGATTTTGAAACTTTAAATGAGGATTTCACACTCGTTTTAAACCCAATTTTAATGGACTTTTCACCCACGGACTTCATTTTTCTCATATAACTTGACTTGAAAGTTAATTTCTAGATTTGAAAACTTTGAATTTTACCCCTAAAATTGACTTGTTTTCCTCTAAGCCTAATTCATGCCAATAAGGGTATCACAATGCTTCCCTTGATGCGCAGTATCTGATTTTGATAGAGATTGGTCAATTTGAGGATTGTTTTGAGGTTTAAGCTGATTGAAAGCTTGTTCGAGTACGATTTCATGGTTATATTATATTGTGTACTAACCCTTTTGATACAGGTGACAGGATTCTTCGTTATTACATATTTGTTCATTTTATCTTACCCAGTCGGTTGAATCTACTAAGTACACTTCAATGTAATCACGCCTACTTTGTTACCTTCCTATAGATCAAGCACAGGGACCCGCACAGGGTAGTTGATCACTCCAGCTGAGTTATTATTCATCTATCCAGATCGCAATGGTGAGGCTCAGACTTCGAGCCACCGTAGATCTTGAGTTTTCCTTTTTTTGCTTTCTATCTCAGACTTGTATTGGATATTATAAGACAATTTTATATTCCTCTTGAGACTATTGATTATGTCCTTTTGTACCTACTTTAGATGCTCTTGTACTCATGACTTCAGATTTTGGGATTATTATGTTATGTTGAGATGATTTCCACTTTATTCCCTCTTCTCTTAGTTGCTATCCATTTCGGGTCGTGATAAGTTTGGTATCAGAATACTAGGTTCGTCGAGCTCGTGAGTCAAGAGCAGGGTAGTGCCAGAGAAGGTCGTGGTATAGTGAAAGGTGATGCTCATGGAGGCTCACAGGTTGGTGTTGGACATAGAGTTTGTTATGTTGTTCTAGATAGAGTCGAGACAAAAGTTTCTAATACAGTTATCACAGGTATGGTTCCATTGTTCCACCGTTCAACTTTACCTTAATTTGATCTAGGCTCTACTTATTCCTATGTGTTAGTGTACTTTGCTTTTAATGTTGGTATTATATGTGAGCCGCTACTGAGCCTATTTGTGTTTTCACCCCGATAGGTGAATTTTTAGTGGTGAATCAGGTGTATTGGGGGATGGTGTTGTGACTTTTACGAGGAAAGATACCATTATTAACTTGACATTATTGGATATAGTTGACTTTGATATGATATTGAGCAAGGATTGGTTGTAGCCTCACTTTTCTTGACTGTCATGCGAATACTATGACCCTATCTTTCCCCGACTTGCCTTAGTTGGTATGGACAGGAGCACTTAGCTCATATCCTACGGGTGTTATTTCTTATATGCGTGCTTGTCGGTTGATCGAGAAGGGATGTCTAGTATATTCAACTCATGTTCAGGCTATTTCTTAGGAGTTCCCATCATTGGAAGACACTAGGCTTGCTAGAGAGTTTATGGATTCATCATATTTTTCTCCATTGGTAGACACTTTCTCTTGTTAATTATGAAGACTTTATTTGCCTATGAGGGTGTATCTGAGCAGTTTGTCAACAACAAGGAGAAACACCACTTCATGCTCATCTCTTGTAATGACCTGGTTGGTCTCGCACTATACCTATATTTATTGCTCGTCATCGGGTGATCCGATTGAATTAAAGGAGTTGAAGGAATGGTTGGAAGATTTGTTGAAGAAAGGCTTTATCCATCCGAGTGTATCTTCTTGGGGTGCTTCTGTATTATTTGTGAAGAAGAAGGACTATGCGTATGTGCATTGACTAATGCCAGTTTAACAAAGTGACCATCAAGAACAAATATCCTTGCCTCATATTGGTGATCTTTTTTACCTGTTGCAAGGTGCCTCGATATTTTCCAAGATTGACTGGAGGTCCAGTTATCATCAATTGAGAGTTCAGGAGTCTGATATCCTGAAGACAACTTTCAAGACCCGTTATGGGCATATGAGTTTGGGGTTATGTCATTCGGGTGGACTAATGCCTCGATTGCTTTTATGGAGTTGATGAACCGAGTGTTCAAACCCTATTTAGACATCTTTGTGATTGTGTTCATAGATAATATCTTGGTTATTCCAAGTGTGAGGTAGATCATGTTCAATACTTGAGGACTGTCTTTCAGATATTGAGGGAGGAGAAGTTGTATGCCAAGTTCTCAAATTGTGAGTTTTCACTTGAGTATGTTGTATTTCCTTGCCATGTTGTATTAAAAGAGAGTATTATTGTCGATTTGGCCAAAGTGGTAGTTGTTTGTGAGTGGGTTCAACCTAATTCTGTGACTGAGATTCGGAGTTTAATTATTTTGGAGGGGTATTATCGGTGTTTTGTTTAGGGATTCTCTTTTATAGCATCTTTATTGACTAAATTGACTCAGAAGGATGTGGTATTTCAATGGTTGGATGAGTGTGAGACAAGCTTCCAAAAGCTTAAGGATTTGTCGACTTTAGCACCTATTCTTACTTTACCTGAGGACGGAGTTCCATTTGTCATATATTGTGATGCTTTCAGAGTGGGTTTGGGTGGTGTACTGATGCAGAGGGGGAAGGTGATAGTCTATGCTACTAGACAGATAAAGGTGCATAAGAAACAACTACCCTACACATGACTTGGAGTTGGCTGCGGTTGTGTTTGTGTTGAAGTTTAGCGACATTATCTTTATGGGGTGCATTGTGAGATTTTTACCGATCACTGGAGTACCAAATACATCTTTTCTCAGCCTAATTTGAACATGAGACTACGTAGGTGGTTAGAGTTGCTGAAAGACTATGATATCTCTATTTTATATCACCTCAGGAAGGCCAATGTGGTGGCGAATGCTTTGAGATAGAATAGTTTGTCATTCTTAAGGGCTGAGGAGAAGCCTTTAGCTTTGGAGGCTCAGTCACTTGCTAGACAGATGGTTCGCTTGGATATTTCTCCTCCCTAGAGTGTTTTGGCCTTTATTGAGGCTAGATCTTCCTTGTCTAATCAAATATGTGCTCACCAGTTTGAGGACCCCAAATTATGCCTAATTCATGACAAAGTGTTGAGAGGTAAAGGCCAAGGTGGCTATTATGGATTCTGATGGTGGTTTGAGGGTTAATGGTAAAGTTTGTGTGCCTAAAGTTGAGAATTGGTTGAGATTTATATTAGAGGAGGCCCATTGTACTTGATAGTCCATTCATCCGGGTGTGACTAAGATGTATCATGATCTTAAATAATATTATTGGTGGTTTGGCATGAGAGGAGACATAACTGACTTGTGGACAAGTGTTTGAATTACCAACAAGTGAAGTATGAGCATCAAAAGCTTAATGGATCTATGCAAAGGATGTCCGTTACCGAGCAAAAGTGGGAGCGAGTGACTATGGACTTTGTTATAGGTTTGCCCATAGCCTTGGGCAAGTTTTATTCAGTTTGGATGGTTATTGATCGATTGGCCAAGTCGGCACACTTTCTAGCGGTGAAGAATAACTATAATATGGAGCAGTTGGCTAGGTTATATATTCAGGACATTATCAGATTACATGGTGTGCTAGTGTCTATAGTATCAGACAGAGGGTCTGTGTTTACTTCTCACTTTTGGCGGGCTCTACAGTGTGGTTTTTGTACTAGAGTGGATTTGAGTTCAGCTTTTCACCTTCAGACTGATGGTCAGTCAGAGCACACCATTCAAGTGCTAGAGGACATGATGGGGCTTGTGTGATTGATTTTGGGGCGCGATAGGACCAGCATCTACTATTGATAGAGTTTGCATATAACAATAGTTACTATTCTAGCATCAAGATGGCACCGTTTGAGGCCTTGCATGGCCGGAGGTGAAGGCCACCCATTGGATGGTTTGATTTAGGTTCGGCTGAGGTGTTAGGTGTTGATTTGCTTCAGGATGCCATGGATTGGTTCGACTGATGCAGAGTAGACTTTTGATCGCTCAGAGTCGCTAGAAGAGTTATGTTAATAGGAGGGTAGGCTTCTGGAGTTCTCCATTGGTGACAGTGTTTGACTGAAAGTTTCACCCATGAAGGGTGTGATAAGATTTGGGAAGAGGGGTAAGCTTAGTCCTAGATTCATTGGCCCATTTGAGATTTTGAGGAGAGTTGGTGAGGTAGCCTATAAGTTGGCTTTACCACCAAGATTATCATCAATGCATCTTGTTTTTCATGTTTTGATGCTCCGCCAGTACATTCCTGATGAGTCCCATTTTATCTTTTATGATTCTGTTGAGTTGGGTCCAGATTTGTCCTTTGAGGAGGAGTTTATAGCTATATTAGACAAGCAAGTTCAGAGATTGAGATCCAAAGATATACCTTCTGTGGAAGTTCATTTGAGGCATCATTCTGTTGATGAGACTCCATGGGAGTTGAAGTCTGATATGTAGGCCAAACATCCCAACCTTTTTTAGGCTTCAGGTACTTCTCTTTTCTTTATGTTTGAGGATGAACATTACTTTTAGTGGTGAATGATGTAATGACCCGGTTGGTTACTTTTGGCCTCATATGTGAAAATTACTGTTTACCCTTCTGTAAGTTACCTTAGGCCTATTTTGATCTATTTGAGTGGTTGGAATGGAAATCCTAGTTTTAAAAGACAAAAATATGAATTCTGGCATTTTTGAAGGCTTAAGTTATTAAAAAAATGAGTTTTTGTGTCATTTTGAGCTTCAGAGGTCGGATCGGGGATCTATTAATTCCATTAGCTCCAAAATGTTGATTCTGAACTACAGGAAGTTGCAGAACTGAATTTGGAGCTAGAATGAGGTTTTTAGTCCCAAAATTGTGATTTTAGTCATTTCTGAAACTAAAGTTTGACTTTGGTCAACATTCGGAGTTTGAACCTCGGATCAAAATTCTGATAGTTTCAATAGTTCTGGATGGTGAAACAAACACTGAAAATGGTCTTGTCATAATTTTTGGAGTTGCGGAGAACAGTTTTGATATTTTATGTTTTAAACTAGTTTTATCGAATTGCATTGGTAAATGTGTCATGGAGACCTCCGAATTAAATTCTAATTATTTTGTTATGTCTGGATCGCAATTTATGGTATGAATACATATTTGATTTGTGAAATTCTGATTTCAAATGAGTTCCAAGTACTACTTTCGAGTTTTAGATGTTGGCTAATTTTGCTGGTGCATAGTCTCTGGTGCAAATACTATGCTCCGCGTTCACAGACCTAGTCCCCACGTTTGCAAAGCATTGGGGTTGGTTAGGCTTCATATTCGTGGACCTGGTCCCTGCATTCGCGAAGAGTTAGGTTTGGTTAGGCTCTGCGTTTGTGGACCTGATCCCCATATTCGCGGAGAGCATTTCACTGTTCAGCTTTATAAACCCAAGAGACACCATTTTTTAACTGATTTTCGAACTTCCAAGCTTTTTTAGGCAATTTTGAAGAAAGGTTTTTGAAGACTTTTACTGGGTAAGTGTTTTTAACATTATATTAATTATTTTTCTTAAGTTTTATCTTGATTTTTTCCCTAAATTTCATGATTTAGATGTCCAAAATTGGAGAATTTTGGTGTTTGATTTTGAAACTTTAAATGAGGATTTCACACTTGTTTTAAACCCAATTTTAGTGGAATTTTCGCCCATGGACTCCATTTTTCGCATAGAAAGTGTGGTTTTTGTACTAGAGTGGATTTGAGTTCAGCTTTTCACCTTCAGACTGATGGTCAGTCAGAGCACACCATTCAAGTGCTAGAGGACATGATGGGGCTTGTGTGATCTTGTCCGAGTGCGATTTTGGCATCGAGGTAGGTTCAACTAACTTTTTAGGACTGGATTGGAGTTATTGAGCATGCTTATGTAATAATTGTGAGATGTAGATTGAATTATAAGACTATGACTTGATATGATTGAAATAGATGTGAATATGATATCGGTTAGGCTGAAAATTGAGTAAATGAAGATCCTATTGATAAATTGAAATGAAATTTTGAGATAATTTGGATATCGTTATGATAATATAAGACTTGAGATAGCTTTGTATAATGTCGTGACTAATTAATGATGAATGCGATAAATTTAATAGTTATGAGCTTATTCGGGGGTTCTTGTGGAGCCTGTTTCACCGAGATCTTATTTATTGATGAGTTAGCAATGATATGAGGTAAAAATGACCCTGTGATAATGATTTGCATACATGGTATAATACAGTTGATGTAATGGCTGTTGCACCAATCTTATATTGACTAGTTGTATCGGTATGCACATATCTCTTACTTAGTCAACTGCATTGGTATGCACATTTCTTATATTGACTAGTTGCATTGTTATGTACCTATCTTATACTCTATGTTGCATTGGTGTGCACATATCTTATATTAACTAGTTGCATTAGTATGTACATATCTTATACGCTACTGTTGCATTGGTCTGCATATATCTTATATTGACTAGTTGCATTAGTATGCACATATCTCATACACTATTATTACATTGGTATGCATCTATCTTATACTCCTCTATTGTTGGTGTGCACATATCTTTTATTGACTAGTTGCATTGGTATGCACATGTCTTGTACTCTATTATTGTGTTCGTATGCACACAGATTCATACTTATATTGTGGCATTGACATTCAAATTTCATAATTATACTGTGGTATTGGCATGCACATATTTTACACTATGTCTACTTTACTTGAGGCCTACGACACCTAGAGACACTTCCTCTTGAGGCCTGCGATGCTTCGAGGTATTTTATCTTAAGGCCTGCGACATTTTGAGATATTCTAGTACATGGTCTAATCAGCCCTCGGGTTCTGTCTTGTAGCTCAGCTTGACATATGTGTACCCCAGCCTTATGACAGTTGTGATTACGCATACATTGCCCACGACACTCCCGGGTTTTATCTTGTAGCTTTATCTCAATAGATGTGTACATCGGCCCTATGACGGTTGGCATTTCACTTCATACATGGCTTGCGACGCCATTGCATTCATGCATAACATTGCATTATATTATTAGATTGGCTCATTGTCTGTGTTTGTTAGTATTCATGGTTATATTATATTGTGTCCTAACCTTTTTTATGCAGGTGATAGGATTCTGTTATGACATAATTGTTCGATTTCTCTTACACAGTCAGTTAAATCTACTGGGTATATTTTGATATACTCACCCCTACTTTGTTACCTCCCTGCAGATTGAACACAGAAATCCGCACAGGGTAGTTGATCACTCCAACCGAGTTATTATTCATCCATCTAGATCATAGCGATGAATCTCAAACTCTGAGTCCTCGTGGATCTTAAGTTTTTCTTTTTTTGCTTTCTATCTCAGATTTGTGTCAGATGTTATGAGATAGTTTTGTATTTCTCTTGAGATAGTTGATTATGTTCTTTTGTACTTACTTTAGATACTCTTATATTCATGACTCCAGATTTTGTGATGGTTATGTTATGTTGAGATTCCACTTTATTTTCTCTTCTCTTAGTTGCGATCCATTTTGGGTCGTGACACCTCTAAAACTCCACATGATATTATTGAGTTGGTTAAGACTATCACTAGTTTTTCGGAGAAGAATAGCCCTATTAACTGCCTTGGTTGTCCTCTCTATATTGGGAGACAAAGAATTATCAATTACTCTAACTTGGTGGCTAAAATTGTCAAGAGGATTAGTGGTTGGAACTCTAAAATTCTGAGTTTTGGTAGTAAAGTTACCTTGGTTCATATTTTACAATCTATCCCTATCCACACCCTATCTGCTATCTCCCATTCTAAGACTACTTTCAAGTATATCGAAAATATGATTGCTGACTTCTTTTGAGGGTGGAACCAAGACAGGAAAAAGTACCATTGGGCTTTTTGGGAATTCTTAGCTTCCCACAGGATAAAGGTGACATTTGAGTAAGAAATCTTGTTGATGTCTGCACTACTTTCCAACACAAGCAATGATGGAGGTTCAGATCTTGCAATTCATTGTGGCGGCAATTTCTTAGAGCTAAGTATTGTCAAAGGGCAAACCCAGTTGCAAAGAAATGGGCTCCAAGACAATCTAAGGTATGGAACTATTTGGTTAGAAATAAAGATGAGGTTGAGAAACAGAGTATCAATTCTAGAACTTGTTCATTCTGGTGGGATAATTGGTTGGGTATTAAACCTTTGGCTCATTACACTACTGATAGCTTCAGACTCAACAACATCAATGTGTTTGGCTTACTAATTGAGGGGCAATGAAATGAAGTAAAGTTAGATAACATGCTCCTATTTTGTTAGTGCCTTAAATTTTGCAAATCAAGATCCATTATCAAGTAGATATACCCCGCGAGGCAATCTGGAATCTTGTAGAGAATGGTTTGTTCACTATTGCATTAGCCTGGAATTATGTTAGACAAAAAAATGATAGAAATCACATGAACTCTCTCATTTGGCATAAAGGCATCCTTTTCAAGGTCTCTTTCTTGCTTTGGAAGGCCCTAAGGAACAAGTTGCCTACTAATGATAAAATCACTTCCTTTAGGGTGGCACCTGCAACATGCTCCTGCTATATTAGAGCTGGTCTGGACAACAATCATCATATCTTTGTTGCTGGTAACTTTGCCAACTATGTCTGGTAGTTTTTTTTTTAGAATTTTTTGGTATTGTTCACAATCATACTTCTCTCCAGAGTCTGCTGATTTACTGGTGGCAGCTGAAAACTAAAAATGAGGTCCATAAGCTCCTGGTGCATTCTATTCCCACCTTTGTTGGAATCTCTGAAAGAACAGGTGTGCTACTAAATATAGTGCTAAAAACTCCAACAGCTTTAGGGTGATATTCCTTATTTTTAAAGACATCACTCACCTGCTCATCACCACCTATCCTTACCTGACTTAGCCCACCAATTAGAGAGATCTGATCATTATGGTGGAAAGATGCTCTTATGAGATGCAGATCACTAGTGTTCTTTGAAAGCCCTCCATTGTTAATTTCTTAAAGCTTAACACTGATGGAAGTGTCTTGGGTAATCCAAGCAGAATCGGAGGGGGTTGGCATCCTTAGAGATCAGCATGGTGCTATGGTGTTTGCCTACACTATTCCATTGGGTCATGGTTCCAATAACCAAGCAGAGATTCAGGCTGTTACTTCTGGGATTCAGTGGTGTCTTCAACATAGCTACAATCACATTTATTGGAGGTGAATTCACAACTTTTCAATACCTGGATTGCCTCTAACAAAAAACCTCCATGGAATCTTTATCAGTATATTTCAGACCTTCATGAACTTATTTCTCAACTTAGCAGTTTTCAATGTCAGCATATCTCTAGAAAAGCCAATAATACTGCTGATCTTTTGTCTAAGTTGAGCCACAAGTCTAACATTCCTCAATACTTTTACATCTACCAACAACTGCCTTCTAGTGTTAGAGGTGCTTATTTGATGGATAGAATGTACATGATTAACTTTAGGAGGAGGAAATTAAAAAGGATCAAAAAGCCACCTTGAGATTGAGGTGTCTGACTGGTGTCCCTCACCACCCCTGGTGCTCTTCTCTTTTAGATTATCTTATTCAAGAAACCTATTTCCTCATTCATGTTATAGGCTTTTTGAATATGTTTAGTTTCTTTATTTCTTTCTTTAATTCTAAAGAGAGAGTCTCTCTTATTTATTGCTTTCGTGGATTCTATTGTATTGAGAGGAGTCCTCTCATAGGTGGTAGGCTCTAGGTTTGCTTTTCTTCTGAGTTGATTGACCTTAGTAGGCTAGTTGACTTATGAACCACCATAGGTTTGGAGGTAAGGTTTTATTGTCCCCTCATTGTACTTTTGTTATTTATGTTAAGGCTTAGGAGGTGTGTGGCTCAATCCCTAACTGTCACGAGTGGTGAGATTCTTGAATTATGTTAGTTTAATAATAATTAAAAAAACTAAACTCTACCTAAGTAATATGTGCATAACTCTAACAAGTAACCAAAATTAAAGGAGAATCCCAAAAATAGATATTTGTGCACTTTAGCCCCAAAGATGTTGGACGAGAAAAGCCCAAAGATTTTACAATAATCCAATTTCTGAAAGTTTGGAGAGGCAGGAAAAAAGAAAAAGTAAAACTTGTTGGCTTCCCTAATTTCCTGGTAGGTTCCAAAACCATTTCTCCGGCATTAACATACAAATTTTTAGATGTAAACAAGTGATCGCTTTGCTTTGTTGTGCTCAGTCACAGGTGTAAGTGAGTATGTGAGAGAGAAAGTATCGGAGTGATTTAAGGGTTAAATGAATGAGAACCCACCCGCCTTCCCTTCTTTCTCTCGCTATTGACTCTGCCCTTCTTCATATCTCTTCCTACTCTGATCTATCTTTCTTGCCTGAACACATTCTTCACGACCTTTTTCTGGTAAACGCACTTTCTTCTTTTTATGGGTTTTTCCCCTTTGGATTTTTTTTCTAACTTGATTGTGCTATGATCTGATTCTTGATGCATTTCTTGGATTTTCTTTTATGGGCTCTTTTTCATAGCCAGTATACTTGTGTATTTTATCTGTGATTTGATCTGGTTTCTGCTTATTTTGGTTTTTCCTTTCATGGGTTTCCCGTGTGTTATTTAGTTGTAAGTGGTGTTCAATTATCATCAGTGCTGAAAGAATTTTATGGATTTGTAAAGACTTTTTAGTGTATTTCAGTTTAACTGTTATTATGTGATATATCTATCCAGACTGAAGAGAGAAAGAAAATTGTGTCTTTATGTTTAAGCTTGTACTTGGGTAATTTTGATTCACTTATTTTGTTTTAAAAAAGAGGATGATCTTAGTTCAGCAAGGTGCTGTTCAGACTTTGTCATGTAGGAGTAGGAAAGTAATCCCTTATGCATTTTGACCTAGTCCTTTACAGCAGAGTGAACTGAGTTGTGATAACTAATTTTGTCCTGTAGTATCTAATGTTTATCTAAAGACTGTAAGGAGTGTTTTTTGGCACTTCGATATGTTCAGCCCCTGTGATTGCCCATACTGTGCAAGTGAAAGGTGGAAAGGATTTTGAATGATGAGAGAAGCTAAAAATGACATTGATGGTTATCTTTTCTTTCCTTTGTTAAAATAGAAGACATTAACATTCATACCTCAACTTGTGTTTTCTTTTCTTGGTGGGTGGGTACTAATTTTAGCACCCAAAAGTGGGTTTATAACCATAACATCTTAGGTACAAATCCCTAAAAGATACTGGATGATTTCTTCTCATATGTCCTTGGTGGACAGAGTTACCTAGCACTTGTTTCTGATGGAAGGTGGCAGGTATCTTGTGGAATTGGTCGAGGCTAGTACAAGCTGGCCTAGACACCACGTTATAAAAAATGTTTCTTTTAGTAAAAGGAGTGACTTGTAGAAACAGTAATAAGCACTTCAGCAACTTCTGGAATTATTATTTTGTAAATGACATACTTAATTTAGTAATTCTTTTTGAAAGGGGTAACATTTACCTAGACAGTTAAAATATTGATTCGATGTTTATGGCAAATTATCTTTAGAATTGATACTTCTAAGTTTTAACAAGAGCGTATTAGTTTCTTTGGTTCCAGAAGCACTTCCTTTCTCAAAAGCTCTACTAACTAAAAGTACATCTGAATTTTAAGAGAAAGATTATATCAAAACATAGCCTTCTAGTTCGTGCTATGCCTCTGAGGTTGGTAAAAATCCTTCCGTAGCTGATCTGTAACCTTGTAATGTAAGAATAGATGGCTGACTGTCTTAAGCTTTTCCGACAAAGCAAGCATCTGGAACAAAGGGGGATCCTTTGCCTGTTAAGACTATCTTGGGTAAAAACAGCTTCATGTGAAACAAGACACCTTGAAAGGTGTTTTCACTTTCCAAACGTGTCCCAAGGCCAATGAGCTGTCTGTTGATGGTCTTGATTCAACAACTTGTAAGCTGAGCTTACTTTAATGAGTCCCCTACTGTCTAGTTTCTAGCATAGACAATATGCACCCTCCTGTAAACCTTTGAAATCTTCCAGCATTTTGTAAAATTCTGTCAATGTATCCACTTCTCAGTCATATAAATTCCTTCTGAATTGCATGTTCCACCCATCTGAGGACCATGCATCTGCTACTGTCATCAGTATGGGGGTAAATCTATCAGATACCCCCAACCAATTATCTTTACAAAATGATGTTTTGTACTCATTGTTCACCTTTATGGAGGTGTGATTCCTTATAAAAGGCCACAACACTCTAATAGATCTCCACAAGCTGACTCCAAAAGGAGAGTGCACTTTATTAGTCATGTCATGTTCAAATATATCCCAATATGTGATAAGAACCTGTTCTGTAGCCATCTTAGCCAGGAGCTTTACCCATGGCACACATCGATAGGCAAGTAAGCACCTCATGTTCCTCAAAGACATCCTGTAGTGATTCTCTCTTTTTCAGAAATGGTAGGGCAGTTGATAAGATCGCTAAGATTGTTGACAAGTCTCATTCAACAGTTTCAGAATAGAGGTTTTGGTAGAATTCAATGATCACCCTCTTAATTCATTCTGGCTCCTCTACTGTAACATCTCGTATCACTAGGATTGCTTCTCTTATGTGCATTTATGGAGAAAATTAGTGCTTCTGGCATCTTTAAGTCAGAGCTCTAGATCTCCGTCGTCATGCTATGTCTTCATTTTTGATGTGCTCGTCATACTCCATTAGAAGGGTGACCTTCTGAATTGATTCCTCATTTGACAGTGGTCTGTTATGTGAGACAACATCTATTTGTAGCAAGTTGATTCCAAATCAGAGCCTTTTGAAATGTTAAGTTCCTTGGAATTGACTGCTTCTACTTCATTCTTTAGCTTGCCTTTAAGTGCTTTGAGCTTGCAATCCCAGAATAAATGAGGCTTACCTGTAAACTCCACAGAAGTCTACAATTCTCTGATTCTGTCCACAAAACTTTATGTGTTAAACCACTAATTCTCAAATTCGAAGTCGGATTTGTTCTGTTCCCAGACACCATATTGCAGTGATATATGGATGTGATCAGATTTAATTCTTTGTAGAAGAGGTTGTTTGATATTTGCTGTTATCAGATTTAATTCTTTGTAGAAGAGGTTGTTTGATATTTATTGAATATCATCCCACTCTTTTGGAAAAAAGTAATCTGTCAATTCTTGAAGCAATCGTATGATTATCATCTTTGAACCAGGTGAAAGTGTCCCCTTCCAGTTGAGGATCTGTCAAAGTCATATCCTTAACAAAATTTAAGAAGTTCACCATAGCCGGAGATCTCCTGTTACTATTTATCTTTTCTGAAGGAAATCTTGTGATGTTGAAGTCCCCACAAACAGCACAAGGACCACCCTTCAACCCCCTAACTGCTTCTATCTCTTCCTTATAATTTTCCCTTTCATATCTATAATTTGGTGCGTATACCTTTGTTATGTGACACTCAAAATCTTGGAAGAGTGCCTCAAACTTGCAAGGTAAGATATATGGACCAATTTGAAGAGGTCCCTCTCCAAATTCTAATATCTATTGAGACTATGCATGTTTTAGGCTATGAAACTATGATCTATTATGAGTTTTAATAATGGATTTCAAGGTACCCTACATGGGGGTTTTACCACATGTTTTCTACGCATTCAAATCTCATCCATCTCTCTTCCTAAATCTCTTTAATGCTCTCCCTTACACCCTTTTCTATTTTGTTTCCTGAAGACAAATGTTATCAACATTCAATTTGTGTATCAAGCTCTTTACAGCTCTTCTTTATTGAAATAGGTAAATCTGTATATCTCATTCTCAGCAATAAGCAATAAGGACATGCTAGAGACCATCAAAAAGTGTTAGTTACAAGAAAAAGAGGAAAAAGAAATACTTACAGGGATCTAATAATTTTACAATGTGGTCTAAATCCTCTAGTCACATTTTTTTACACCAAAAGTAGGATGATACTGTATAATTACATTTAACTTTTAAGTGGAGCTGGATCTGTCTTCGAAACATCTCCCATTCCTCTCTCCGAACAGTTTACAGGATACACTCTGGGATTATCATCCTCCACATCTTCTGACTCGTGCTTGCACTTCTTTTTATCCAACAGCCAAACTTCTGACTCATGCTTGCACTTCTTTTAATGGGTTGATGTTTGACTGTCCCAAAAAGCTTTTTATCCAACTAGCTCTCCCAACTAGCTCTCCCCATATTTATTGTGTCTCCATCTCAAGATTTCTGGTTCAGAATTGGTCCAATTTGAATCACCAACCCTACATAACAAGTTAGCATCCTTCTGAAGGTTAAGTTCCAGTCTTGTGCACTCCACACTTCATTTATGTTGCCCTCTGGGTTGCTGCTTATAGCAAACAAAGTTGGAATAAGTACTAGTACTCACAAATGTACACCATGGATTGATTTCGCCAAACTTGCATTTAATCACCTGGTAAAAAATAGGATGAAAACAAGACGATAATGAAATCTTTGGTTAAATAAAGTGCAAGGATCTTAAGCACTGTATTAACTAATAACTATGTCCATATGGAGTGGACAAATCTCAGATATAGACATAATGATAATATTTTTTTCCTACAGAGTTCTAAATACACATATTTATACTAAACATAAGGGTGACTCCTAACACAGAAACAATTACTGCTGTAGATGATTGCTGGTAATAATTGTTGCCTATACTCCTATTGATAAGTACTGTTTATATATTTGATCCTATTTAAAACAAAGAAATTAAGATAGATTCTCTCCACATGCTTATCTAGATTTTCTTCTTGAGTTAGTCCGCAAAGGAAGAGTCGTATTAGATCACCCCCCTTGAAAAGTTGCCTTGTCCTCGAGGCGAAAAGAGGAAATTGATCAGCAATGAGATCATAGTTCTCCCAACTAGCTTTTTGGGACAGTCAAACATCAACCCATTGAACTAGCAGTTCCAATGAAAAAGCACCAACTTCTTTGACCCATCGACGTGATAAAACTTTTTCAAGTTCCACCGTGAATTCCAATTCACTCACGTTAAAATATTGGAGGGAAGCTGCGGCGAAATTTGTTGATCTCACCCCTTGCAGTTTGTAATGTTTCCATTTCCAATTGAAAATTATAAACATCTCCTTCTGGTAAGCTTGAATAGTATCGAGAGAAGCTAACCATTTGACACCAAAAACCTAATCAGCCCCTCCAAATTCCAAAGGGATGTATTCCTGGGTGATGGTAAAACTTGGCAATTGAATTTGAAGATTTTGGCAAACTTTATTGCAACGATGATGTCCCAATCCCCCATTTGCACGCCACATGTTGGAACTATCTCTACTAGGAGCTCATGCTTCTCTACAATGGATTAAGCCATAAAATTATGTGTGGAACCACTATCCACTAGTATTAAAACCTTTCTATGGTTAATTTCACCATAAAGCTTCATTGTAACACCATTTGTCTTTCCCAAAATGACGTGGAATAAAATTTCAACAATGTCAGTTTCTTTAGGATTGCCTGCAATTATTGCATTAACCTCATCAACATCTTCCGATTGATCTCCTATTGTAAGCTCCATGAGGGATAGTTTCGTAGATTGACATCTATAATTGCGTGCAAATTTCTCATGGCAATGATAACAAAGTCTTATGCCATAAGATTTCACCTTTCGGGATCCCATGTTTGTATTTGAAGAGGTTGGGAAGTAGCTGGATTGGAAGAAGCCTTTTTTTTTTGGCACTGTAATTTCTATTACCAGATAATGCAATATATACAAATTGTACTCGGGACATGGACATATTTCCATTCTCCGAGCTCCGCTGCCTCAGTTCCTTTCTAAGCTAGCACCCAACATCCAGGATAAAAATTTAATCTATGCATAGTACCTGCCAGTCTAAGAAATATACTAGTTCTACTATGAATATCTTGTATAACCATTCTTACAATCATCTCTCTGGTCCTTTCCTTGTGTTGAAATGTCCTACAATTCCTCTCTTGCCATATGTAGTATAGTGCTGCTGCAAGTGTGATTCTGTATATATTTGCCTGAGCTGTTTTGTTTGTCGCATGATCCGTAGCCCATTGTATTTCATCACTCCATCGTGTGACTCTTTTGTTGACAGATAGCCAGCCTAACAGTGCCCTCCATATTTTCCCAGTGAATGGACATTCAAAGAAGAGTTGTTGGTGTGTTTCAGGTTCATTGTTGCATAGTATACAAATTGTATCAGTAAGTATTCCCCAATTGCTCAACCTGTCCTTAGTATACAGCCTTCTATGTATAGCTAGATATAACATGAAAATCCATTTGGGGCTGCCTAGGTTATTGCAAGTCAATCTTCTCCATGTCACTTTAGCAAATTCTCCTCTTAGGTCCTTGTATACTTTTTTAATGCTGAACTCTTCTGCTTCCAGTATGTCTGTTATAGATAAGCCTCTTTCCTCAAGCCATTGCCCTGCCTGCATTATTTTCCTAACAATCCAAGATGCCTGATTGTTAATCACTTCCCATGGTTTCCTGCCTTTGATGTAGTAAGCATGTAGCCATAAGATCCATAGCTTGTCTTTTTTATTGTTCAAAATTCCATAGGTGCTTGATTATAGCAGCCTTGTTCCACAGATATATATCAGTAATGTTGAGTCCTTGCAGAGTGTATCCCATGCTATCAATGCCTTCCCTTTGATTTGTACCTCCCCATTCCATAGAAATCTTTTGCACATTGTCTTTACTACTTGAATAATCTTCTTAGGCATTACAAACACCTGGGCCTAGAAAGTTTGCATAGCATTCAACGCACTGTTAACTAGTTGCAACCTTCCTGCATATGAAAGGAACTTGGTTGTACAAGTTGTGATTCTTCCCACCATCTTGTCTATTAGAGGCTGACATTGTCCTACTGATAGCTTCTTAGCGCTTAGAGATATTCCAAGGGACCTGAAAGGTAGTGATCCTTTTGTGAAACCTTTGTGCTGTAGTATTTGATTTGTAACACTTTCTGATACTCCTCCAAAATAAATACAGCTTTTTGTCTGATTAGCTATAAGCCCTGAAGCCTTTGAGAATTGTTGGAATATCTCATACACGTTTCCTCACCAAAACCTATCCAATGATTCTTCTGGTGATGGTGGTTTGAATCAAACATCGCTCGACCCAAATAGGGACATAAAATTTAAAATCCATCTCTTTCTATCGTTAGCTCACTAAGACAACTCCAACCATCTCGTACGATTTGGATTTTTGCCCACTGAAGCTCTGTTTCTTTTCAGTGCAAACTCATCCACCACAAAGATTACCCACCTCTGAGAAAATCTTCTTCAACCATAATTAAAGTGGAATGCCCAAATCCATGTGTTATCATTATTTTGAGAGATTGAGGAACAACCACCGGTTGCTTCCACAACTCGAGTCTGACCTTACCTTTTTTTTTCCCATTTCCGCTCCCTTTTTAATGTCCGCTTCTCCATATATCTATTTGGGAACTTAAAGAGAAACATATTCCTTGCCATCATAGATGCTGACCCCCAAATCAGCCTAACATGTAATAGGGCACCAATTTTTAGTATCCACTAATGTAACTTTCTTTGGAATCCCCTCTCCCAAAATGCTCACGTATGCTTCTATTCAGCAAGCCATTATCCTTTGTCTATGACGGCTCTACATTGTGAATATTACCTACATCAACTACAACTATGGTCCCTTTGAGGGTATTGGACTGCCAATTGCTGTCATGCACTCCTTTGGTATAAGGATAATCCTCCTTAAAGACTCTAGAATGCTCTACATTAAGCACGATGTTGAAACATTTAATAAACCTCTATCTTGAATGCTATGTCATTTTTACCACATTCAATACCAACTCATGAATTATTAGGACTGATCTTTTGTTCCCTTGAAGCAGCAAGATGCTCATGTACCTTCAATTAACAACAACATTCTCGTGTAATCCTACAAGTGGGGTCTGGAAGGGTAGAATGTATGTAGACCCATGCCCTTACCTTGAGGCAGGGAGACTATTTCCAATAGGCCCTCATCTCAAACGAAACGAAGAAGCCATAGCAGGGTGCAAGGATATCCCATAACAACATACTCAGTATAATCCTGCAAAGAGGGGTTTGAGAGGGTAAAGTGTATGCAAACCTTACTTTTGCGGTAGAGCTGAAAAACCAAAGGAAAAAACCTTTAGAGGTAGAGAGGATTATGGTGCAAGGATATTAGATGACAAAATAATAGGATACAAAACAAATGAAGCTACAGATAGTAACAAACACGAAAGAAAGGAAGCTACACAAAATACAAGAGGTTTGGTCTCCACAAGGATGGAATTTGCATGTTAGGAGATCTCTTGATCACTGGAAAATAGGGTGGGTATTTGATATGCTAGCTTTGATTGAAGATTTTTTCCCTGGCACAAATCTGGAAACAGATAAATTGCTATGGAGGCATCATTCTGATGGTCAGTTCTTTGTGAACAGAATGTATAAAGAGACCTAGTCACAATTTTAAGGAAAAAAAATTAGGGCCATGGAGTGCTATCTGAAGAGTGTGGCCCTACTAAGATGAAGTGCTTCACTTGGTTGATGACTAGGAGAGCCTGCCTTACACATAATGGACGTCAAAAGAGGGGAAAAATTATTGCCTCAAGATTTTATCTTTGCAAAGAAGTTCTAGAAACCAACAATCACATTTTTCTCCACTGCAAAGTAACAACACAAGTATGGACTCTATTCACCAAGTTAGTTAGCCTCAATTGGATTATGCCTGAACATATAGCAGACTTACTAAGTTTTTAGGTCAAAAGGGGAGGTAGCAAGAGCTAGAAGAGGTGGTGGAGAACAATACCAGCTTGTATCTGGTGGATTATATAGTAGGAGAGAAATCAGAGAATTTTTTTTGGGACAAAATGCACTATAGAGAGGATAAGTGCAAAGTAATTACCACTTTAGGTTTTTGGTGTAAAGAAATGAATACAGAATAAGAAATTCAGCTAGTGGATTTCATAGGAGCTGTGTAAGTTTGTGTTTTTCTTTTTTTATGTAATTAACACTTTTGGAGGTGGCCAGTATAGACCTTAATATGCTAAGGAAAACAAAGTTACCAGTATCAAACAAACAATTAGTGAATAATACTACTAATAAGGAGAAGAGGAGAAGAGACTAGTCCCTTGCATCCCACAAGCAGTCGGACAAAACTCAGCTACTTGCTAATCTTCCATGCTAATTCTCGATCTCAAAAACCTTCCTATCTAGGGTCATATCCTCTATAAGATAAGACATGACACCTTGAAGCAATCCTTGAAGTTTTAGGTTCTTGCTAGGTTTGCTGTTTCTGTTATTACATTATCTCACTTTTTTGTAAAGGGGTTTTCAATACTACTTGAGTACTGGTTATAATACAAATCGTTACCTTCTCAAAAAAAAAAAAAAGAGACATGACACCTTCAACTTTTTTTTTCCTTTATCAAAAAAAGTTGAAGTTGTATTATGTCTTATCTAAGTACCTCCCTCTGCTCATTCTGCTTCGACCTATCCTCTTATCTCTCCTAACTCTTATTATAGCCAACCTCTCTCTCACCTCCTCATTGTCGCATCTGCACACCTTCTCTTCATATGGTCACATTCTCGCTTATCTCATGTTATCTGACATGGAGACCGCCCCCACTTTTACTTTTATTACTTCGTTTCTAATCATATCTCTCTTGGTATTCCTATACATCCATCTGTGCATTCTCATCTCCATTACGTTCAACTTTCTTGACGTGGGCATTTTTGACTGGCCAACACTCCACCCCGTACAACAGTGTTGGTCTAACCACTACTATGTAGAATTTACCTTTAAGGCTTGGCGACACATTCTTAACCCTGGTTGTGAGTCTCCATTTCATCCACCCTGATCCAATACAGTGTGTGGCATCTCCATTGATTTCCTTGTCTCCTTGGATTATGGAGCCAAGATACTTGAAACTACTTCTTTTGGATATGACTTGTGCATATCTTTACTTCCGCATCCGTCACATGTGTTATGTCGCTAAACTTGCATTCCAGGTACTCTTTTTAGTCCAACTTGAGATCTTCCATTCGCATTAAAATTCCTGGTGTAGAATAGCTCCGCAAGTTTCTCCTTTGTTTTCCACTTTGTCATTTTCCCCCCCATCTTGATGCTTCCTTAAGGATGTTACAGATCCACCTGATGGTGTTTGTGCTTAAGGTTGAGCTTCTCATTATTTTGTGACTTCTTTCTACCCATTCGTACCAAGTCTCATTGCTAACAGTCCATCTAGTGATGTCAAANGGGATTACTTTGTTTTGATCTGTATGAGGAGAAGTAGGCATCTNTAATAAACAANTTAAACGTCAANCAAGGTCTAAATTAGTGGAATAGCTGATGTTTCTGAACTCTGAATTCTGAACTAGTGAGTTTGTTACACGCTTTGTCCTTCTGCAGTTACTTGGCCATAGTTGTGTCACTTTTTCACTTTAGTGCTATTCTTTAGTCTCATTGCTAACAGTCCATCTAGTGATGTCAAAGGATTTGAAACGTGCGTTGAAATTGATTCTATTTTCCTCCCTGAATGAAGAGAGAAAAATCTGAAAAGGAAAGAAGGGAAAAGAGTAAAAAATTTATTAGCGATCACAGTGGGTGAGAACTGAGCTACCAAGCCAAGCGCTGGCCGGCAAGAATCGCCAGAGAAGAGCTATTTAGGTATACTGAATTCCGACTGTGATTAAGTTTGGCATTCCCTCAAAAATAGACGTGACAATGGATTTCTTTTCCCATCTTTGCACTGAAAAGGCAGAACTCAAACAGTGATCCAATAAAAGGGATCAGATATCATCTACACGGACAAGCTATGAGCTGTTGTGGGATTACTTTGTTTTGATCTGTATGAGGAGAAGTAGGCATCTATAATAAACAAATTAAACGTTAGTCATAAGGTGTAAATATAGTGGCAGGTCATCTTTATGTTTTCCAAGTGAGATTCCCTAAGTAAAATTAGTAGGCATATGTCATACTTGCACTTCTTTCTGCATCTTAACAATGTCACTGTCTGAACTTCTACAACATACAGATTGTAGACTTTACCTATATACTAGCCGTGGGCTATAAATGCAGTTACTGCTTCATAAGTTCATTATTAAAATTATTAAATTCCCGAATGAGAATAGGAAAACCTCCCATTGGTAGATCTAATGAAACAAACTCTGTAAATTTGTGTGAAGATCCATCTACTCACTTATGTTGGAGTAGGCTCACATGTGATAACAGTCTTAATTTTCTGATCTTGGCAGAGGACCTTGAGAGCTGGGAAGCTAAATGAAAAGATTTTGAAGCTGTTTATTGCAACTGGAAAAGAAGAAATCCTTTCACTAATTGATGCATTTAACATCCAATGTGTTCTTACTCCTGTGCTTCCTACTAGTAAGTTTTTTGTTTTAAATCCTTCTGTAACATAATCATTCATGATGTAATATTTATAACTACTTTATTTCAGGATGCTCTGAGAAATTCTGATATTGTTTGGTAGCAAGCCATTATTGCAAAAGTCTCTTGCCATTTCTCAAGGCAACAGAGCCTGTTCTTGCTTTTGCTTATTCTAGCCTTGAAAAAATGTCTCAAGTTAGCATCAAAGATGATGAGGTAGATATTGTGATAGCTGCAATTGAACCAGATCTTACTTCATTTCTGGAAGAATGGAGAGCAGTATTCTCCCGATTTCACCTGATAATTATCAAAGATCCTGATGTTAAAGGAGAACTTAAAATTCCAGGTGGATTTAATTATGATACCTATACAAAAGCTGATATGCAACAAATTATTGGACCTTCAAATGCTGTAACTTTCTCTGGCTACTCGTGCCGATATTTTGGCTATCTCTTGTCAAAGAAGAAATATATCATCTCAGTAGATGATGATTGCATTCCAGCTAAGGATAATGAAGGTATCCAAGTCGATGCCATCGCACAACATATCAATAACCTCTCAACTCCTGCCACCCCATTTTTCTTTAATACCCTTTATGATCCGTTCTGTAAAGGAGCTGATTTTGTTCGTGGCTACCCATTTAGCTTGCGAAGTGGCGTCTCGTGTGCTCTTTCATGTGGACTCTGGCTTAATTTAGCAGATCTTGATGCACCTACGCAAGCCCTCAAGCCGGCGCTGAGGAACACTCGATATGTTGATGCTGTCCTTACTGTACCAGTTAGGGCCATGATGCCTCTGAGCGGAATCAATATAGCGTTTGATCGTGAGTTGGTGGGACCTGCTTTGCTGCCATCTTTCAGGTTGGCAAAAGAAGGAAAGTTCAGGTGGGAAACTATGGAGGATATATGGACTGGAATGTGTGTTAAGGTCGTATGTGATCACTTAGGATATGGTGTGAAAACTGGGCTTCCATATGTGTGGAGGAAAGAAAGAGGTGATGCCATAGAGAGTTTGAAGAAAGAGTGGGAAGGGGTGAAGCTGACGGAAGAAGTTGTTCCATTCTTCCAATCAATGAGATTGACTCCAGCAGCAAAAACAGCAGAAGATTGTGTGATTGAGATTGCAGCAGCCGTGAAGGAGCAGCTGGGACGAATCGATCCTGTGTTCACCCGTGCAGCTGATTCCATGATTGAGTGGGTGAAGCTGTGGAAGACTGTCAAAACCCGAACATAATCCAGTCTTGCTTCGGGGTGAAGTTTCAATTTATTTTCTTCTAGATCCTTACAAAGGCATGTACATTCCCTCCAGACGGTTCTCTTAAAACCGGATAGACAAGTTTTTGTTTTCAACTGTTTCTAACGGTGACCAAGATTTGATAATAATGCTTGGTGGTTTTCCTTGATATACGTTCTGGCTTTCTAAATGCTTGGTTCATTTTATGTAAGACTTAACATGAAACGGGAAATAAATGGTGTAATGCATGCTGCTTTTCTGCTTGTAGAATTGTTAATATTTTACTTCACAAATATGCTCTGTAAAAGTTCAAATAGGTTCAGGCTTGCAGTGCCTCTTGTCACGACCTTAGAGATGCCTAAGTAATTCGTGCGGCGCTAGTCAAGTTTGCCCGCGGAATTGGCAAAGACTAGCAAGCCGTTTGCCTAAAATCGCTTAAGGAACGCAGGGGAACGCAAGATTAATGAAAAGACGAAAGAGCGTATAGAAGAAAAATAACTTCTATTGAATGTTGGCTTATACAAAGCTTGTTGGCTATACAAAGCTTGATTAGTCCCATGTTGTGCATGAGACTTATGGTTGCTTGGCTATGACTTGTTGCCTAAAAGAATGCTAAGAAGGTGTATATATAGATCCTATACCTAATCTATTGAATGTTGGCTTATACAAA